>RJWT010055658.1:0-10124 GCA_004365215.1 Cuniculus paca
TATTTTGACTATTACATGAGATCTACATACCAGTCTTTTGAAAGTGTGACCATTTTGACAATATTGATTTTTGCAGCATAGAGCAGGGAATATCTTTGCATTTTCTGATGTCATCTTCATCCTTTTTCAGAGTAGTACATTATTGTAGGAGTCTTTTTTTTTCTGAGTTAGATTAATTCCTAAGTCTAATTTTTCTATTTTTTGTTTTGTTTTCTTTTGTTTTGGGACAGGTTCTTGCTATGCATGCAGTTCAGAGTTCAGGCTGAACTTGAACTTACTGTGTAATGAAGGCTGGCCTCAGACTTGCACCGATCTTCCTGGCTGAGCCTCACAAATTCTGGGATTACCAGTTTGTGCCATTATGCCCAGCCTATTATTTTGCTTGACATTACTGCAAGTAGTATTGTTTTTCTGATTTTTCCGTGAGTTCATCATTGTTGCATAGAAATGCTATTCATTTATATGTATTGATTTTGGATTGTGTGACTTGCTAAATTTGGTTATTCTAGGCATCTTTTGAAACTTTTGGTGTCTTTTATGTGGAGTATGTCGTTTGCAAATAATAATAACTGGACTGCTATCTGGGCCTGGTGGTGCACACTTGTAATCCCAGCTCTCAGGAGGCTGAGACAGGAGGACCATTGTGAGTTTGAGACCAGTCTTTGCTACAAAGTGAGGTCAAGGCCAGCCTGAATGGCATAGTGAGACCCTGTCTCAATAAGACAAGGGCTGAGGATTTAGCTCAGCAGCCTAAGCACCTGCCTGGCAAATGCAAGGTTGTGAGTTCAATCCCTGGTGCCAAAATAAATAAATAACTGGACCTCTTCCTTTCCTACATGTATCCACTTTTTTCTTTATTTTGCCTAATTTCTACATGTACTCTTTCAAGAAGTACACTGAACAAGAGTGGTGATACTGACATTCTTGTGTTATTCCTGATTTTAGAGAGAAAGCTTTTAGCTTTTCCCTTTTGGAATGATGTTGGTCATTTGTTTTCCATGAACATGCTTTACCATATTCAGATAAGTACCTTCTATAGCTATTTCTTCAGGACTTTTATCATGCATGAATCATGGGTTTTGTCAAAAATTTTTCTTCTTCTATTCGGATAATTATATGATTTTTGTTTTTTGCTTCTGTATCAGTTGTGTGCTATATTACATTAATTGATTTGTATATAAGTGAAATTATCCTTGAATGAATGTGATACACAGCCTAATCAGTCATCATGAAGCCTAATTAGTCATGACTTATGACTTTGTTGTGGTTCATGTTGTGCTTTTTTTTTTTCAAGATAGGGTCTCACTATGTAGTTCAGGATGGCCTTGAACACACTGTAGCACAGGCTAGCCTCAAAATCATGGCAATCCTCCCACCTTGGCCTCCTGAGTGCTAGAATTACATTACATTCACCTAATGTATCAACTTTGATGATTTAATTTGTTTCCAAGTATCTCGATAACTTTTTTGTCTGTATTGATTACATAGATATGCCTGTAGCTGTCTCTTTTAATTGAGCCCCTGTCTAGTTTTGGAATCAGGGTGATGCTAGCTTCCTGTAATCTCTTTGATAGTACTCCTTCCTTTTCAGTTTTATTAAAGATATTGCAGAATATTGACATTAGATTTTCCTTAAGTTTTTGTAGAATTCAACAGTAAATCCATCAAGAGCTGGAGTTTTCTGAGCTGTTAGAGAATTTTTTGGTTTTTTTTTTGGAACTGGGGATTGAACTCAAAAAGTCGTGCTTTCCAGGCATGTGCTCAGGCCACTGAGCTAACTTCCTGCCCCAGTTTGTAGGGTTTTTATTACTGCTTCAATTTTGTTGTTTGTTACTGAATAAACAGTGTTTTTGCATCTTCTGGGATCAATTTTTTAGTTTTGTTTATATCTAGGAATCTGTTCAAGTCTTTGAATTCTCCATTTTATTGAAGTAAATGTTTTAAAGCAGCTACTAATAATGTCTTTTTCAGAAGTGTCCATTGTAATTGTATGTTTTCCATTTCTCTTTGCACTGATTTCCATTTTTTTTAATGATTGGATAAGCACTTGAGTATTTTGATGGGCACCTGGGCTTTTTCCAAGATTTAACTATTACAAACTGTGCTGCTATAAACATGGATGCATGTATGTCACTGGGACATCATGCTTTCCACTCTTGAAAGATACTTAGAAGGGGAGTAGCCTGGACAACTGGAACCTCTAGTTTTAGGTTTTTGAGGAATCTCCATACTGGTTGTACTAATTTACATTTCCATCACCAGTGGAGAAGGGTTTCTTTTTTTCCCCCTTAGCCTCACCAGCATTTCTTGTTGGTTGATTTCTTGATGATGTCATTGTTTCTGGAATGAGAAGGAATCTCAATGTTGTCTTAATTTGCATTTCTTGCATGTCCTGAACACTTTTAAAAGTATATTTATTTGATATTTATCCTTTTTTGTCTGAGAAGTACCTATGCTTTTCAGATGGTCTTTTTTTGACTCGGTCTTCAGCTTTACTAGAGGATCTCATTTTTTGAGTTCTTTATATGTTCCAAATATTAGTCATTTATCTGAAGAATAGCTGGTGAATATTTTTTCTAATTCTATGGGTTGTCTTTTCATGCTTTTGATGATGTCTTTTGCTGTGCAAATTTTTTTAATATGATGTGACCCCAGTTGTTGATTCTTTGTCATATTTTTTCTGTGATTGGGATATTCTTCATAATGTCTGCCTTCAGAGCTATGCTCTCAAAAGTTTTTACCTATTCTGTCTTCCAGTAGATTAACTGTTGCTGTTTTAGTATTTAGATTTTGATATATGTCAATTTTTGTTTAGTGTGTGGTGAGAAATACTGGTCTAGGTGTAATGTCCAGCATCTGGAAAGCCAGTTTCTCCAGCACTATTTAGGACACAAACTGTCTTCCAGGGAAAGTGCCTCTTTTGTCAAAAGTAGGATAACTGAGTTTGGAGGTTTTTGGGCATCTTCTATTCTGTTCCATTGATTTTGGGGTCTGTTTTGTTTTCTTTTTGCGGTCCCATGCTGTTTTTATTATAGTATCTTTGCAGTATAATTTCTAGTTGGAGATTGTGATGAATCATGCCTTACAGTTTTCTTTTTTTGGTACTGGGTAATGAACTCAGGTTCTCACATTTATCATGTTAGTGCTTGAGCCACTGAGCTAAATCCCTGGCCCTCCCTTCCTTGTCTTTGTTTTCCATAATTTTCTTGGCTATTCTAGGTCTCTTCTGGTTCCAAACGAATTTTAGGATTGTTTTCTCTAGTGCTTAAAGGTATGCTACTGATATTTTGATTGGGATTGTATTAAATCTGCATGTACCAGTTTAGGAAGTATGGCCATGTACACAATATTGGTTTTGCCTAGTGTATTTCCTTCATTAGATCCATTCTAAAGTGTAATGTTTTGGGGGCAGTTGAGAGGCAAAGACAGAGATAAAAGAAAGCCTTTATTGCTGGTGCTGGAGGTTGCAAGGACCCTCAAAGGAGACAAAGTTGGGGAGTTGATTTATGGAATTGGGATAGGGGTGGAGACTACATGGGTGGACAGGTCATCATATTGGGAGAGAACTGGAGGACATTTTGGTGGAGGGAGTGGACACTACGTGAGTGGATGGTGTTGGGAGGGGATAGGAGGACCTTTGGTGCATGAGAAGGGAAAAAGATTTATTTTGGGACCAGACGAGGAGCTCAGGATGTGTGAGATGTGTTACTGTTTTACGGGTCAGCACTGTGTTGGCCGGGCACCACACTGAGCCTGGCATAGTCTCACAGAAGCAGAACCCATCACAAAATGTTTTGTATGTCATGATGCTGTCGTGAAAGGTGTTTTTTCCTAATTCCTCTCTTAGTGAATGTTATTTGTATACAGGCATGGTATTCATTTTTGAGTTTTGAGTTTGTATCCAGCTACATCATTGAATTTGTTAAATCTAGGAGTCTTTTTGTGGGAGTCTTTGGGAGAAGTTTAGGAGTCTTCTATGTAGAGTACTGAGTTGTCCATGAATAATGATACTTAACTTCCTTTCTTATCCTTATTGCTGCTATTCTTACTCATCTAGTTAGTCTGGCTAATGTTTCTCAAACTGTATTGAACAGGAGTAGTGATAATGGGCATCCTTGTCTTGCTCATGATTTTGCAGTGAAAGCTTCCAATTTTGACCATCTAATATGATGGTGGCTGTTGGTTTGTCATAGAAACCTTTTATCAAGTGTAGTTGGAGTTTTTTTTGTTTGTTTCTTTTGGTGCTGCAAATAAAACTGAGGACCTCACCCTTCCCAGGCAGGCACTCTGCTGCTGAGCTATATCCCAGCCAATAGATAGAATTTCTGTTTCCTTTTTGTTTAAGGTTTTGGTCATGAATGACACTATTAGGCTTGTCAAAAGCCTTTTCTGCATCTATTGGGATGGTCACTTGGTTTTTGTCCCTGTTTCTGCTAATGGCATTTGCATATGCTGAATCACCCCTGCATCCAGGGATGAATTCTACTTGGTCCTAGGATACAATCTGATTCATGATTTGCTGCATTGTGTTTGCCAGTATCTTATGGAGGACTTTTGCATCCTTGTTCATTAAGGAGATTTTGCCTATAGCTGTCAGATTTACTTGGATCCTTTTCTGGTTTTGGTATCAGGGTAATGTTTGTTTCCAGGTATGAGTTTGGGAGTATGGCTTTCCTTTAAATTTCACTGAAGACCTTGAGGAGTGGTAGCATTTGATCTTCTATAAATATCTTGTTGTATTCAGCAGCAAGTCCATCAGGACCTAGGTGTTTCTGTGTTGGTAGTTGCTATTCTTATTATTACTACTGATATTATTAAATTTCATTGCACAATATTGGATTACTTAGAATTTGTATATCTTTTTGATTCAACTTTGCCAATAAATGTGTATCTAGGAATATATCCATGTTTTTCTGCATTTTGTGTTTCATTAGAGTACAGATTCTCAATAGGTATTGATCTTTTGGATTTCTGCAGATATCTATTATGACTTTGTCCTTTACATACCTAATTATATGGATTTGAGTCTTCTCATTTTTTTAATGAGGTTGGCTAAAGGTTTGAGTATTGTATTTAATTTTTCAAGAACCAACTCTTCAATGCATTTTTTCTGTCCATTTCTTGGTTATATTAACTTCTGCTCACATCTTTAGGGATCATTTGTGATTGAGCTGTTTTTCACTCAATCTGAGGCAGCTAGATAAACATAAATGGTGCAGAGAAAAGAGAGGAAAGAGAAGGGCTGAGGATCTAGCTCAGCGGCCTAAGTGCCTGCCTGGCAAGCACAAGGTTGTGAGTTCAATCCCTGGTGCGGCAAAAAAAAAAAGGAAAGAGATAAGATTGGGTATGGAGAGACCAGCACTCACAGGTGTGCTGTTCTCTGAAGACAAAGGTGAGGGGCAAGCTTAAATGTACTCTGATGGGGGAGGGCACAGGGCTGCTGACATGGGCTGTTCAACAAGATGTGGCTGAAGGGGGTAGGAGCATTTGTGGTATGCAGGGGGTCTGGCAAAGGGCAGTTTGGGAAGAAACTGCAGGGGGTTCTGGGAAGAAGGAGCTAGACACCATTATGGTTCAATATGTGGTCTGTCACCATGATGGCTGGGCAAGTCTCAGGCGGGAGACCTATCATTCCCATCTCTTTGGTGTTAAGGGGCACAGTTAGTCTCTCTAGCTGCTTCCTGCTGAATGAGGTCGATGTGGGGCCTAGAGGGAAGAAGAATGGGCTTGAGGGGTCCATCCCATCTGAGTTTGTGAGGCAGTGATATCGCTCAGGAGAAGGATATCTTTGGTAGTAAACACTTGTATCTTGGACTGGATAAACCATGAGAGAAGCCTGAAGGCATAGGAAATGAAAAGCAAAAAAATTTACTATAGTAATTAGGGGGCCCATTATGGGCATTAAGATGGGGGCCCACATGTCTAGAGAGCCCCACCATGATGACCAGGTGGATCCCGAAGAGTGGTGTTCACTTAGTTGGAGACAATGTTTACAAGCCATTAAGTGAAGCAGCTATAATAAAAAGAGGTATCACTATAGGGGCAAGAGCCAAATGGGGTAGCAGAGCACTAGTTTTTGTGTCATGTTAATTGGAGATGGGTGAGAGTTATTGGACATGAGGTCCATATAGTTCCTTCATGTTTAGGATCAAGATTACCAGGTAGTGGATGATATCTCTTCATCTGGGTGATGTGAAACCAGCATGGGAATCCCTTTACCTTTACCATAGTTGGGGTCAAGAGGTACACCAGGTGTGGTGTGTTCCATTTACATTGAAGAGTTGAACCTGTGGACTTAGTAATTTTGATATAATTAGGTCTCCTGGAGATAGAGGGGTATCTGGTGAGTGACCTTCAGAGGGCTGAGAGAGACAGAGGTCTGCATGTTGTCAGAGAAGATGTCAGAGGAATGAGAAGACTGGAATATAGTCAGCTAGACAAGATCAGAAGGTGAAGACAAATTTTGTATCTGGGCATGTTTGTGAAGTCTCTCAGTCCTAGCCAGAAGTTTGTCTAGGAGACTGGTGAGAAGGAAAAGACAAGGAGTTATAAGTAATATGACAAGTGGTATGAGAGGGCCCATCAAGAGGAGGAGATAGGGGGCCTAGCCCTTCAAAAAGCACCAGATAGAAAAACCTTGTGAGTGATATTAATGTTGTTGGAGAGAGTCTCAAATGTTTGTTTAAGGAGAGAAGAAATGGAGAGCTGTGGTGTGGGGAGTCTAGGCATGAGGAGGGAAGAGAGAACCTCAGCAAGAATTCTTAGGAGTGGGGCTGTAATAGAGACAACATGACCTCCAAAACAGACAATGATCATTTACTAATACCTTTGCAGACACACAGGCCAAATTACCTACACAATAACCATATCTCCCTCATCTTCTCGCCCTTATTCACTTACACAACCATCATATAACTGCAGTCAGTACTCATCCTTCTCTTTTAACTTTTCCAACCCATCAACTTACATATACACACCTCATCATAAGACCTGCATATTTTCACCTCACCAATTCATAGCCCAGTGTTTGGTCATTTATTTTTTAATCTGTTTTGGTAGTTGTGCTATCTCCAGCAGTTTGAGAATGAGAGGTGAATTAGTGATGGGGGTCTCTTGACTATTAATGAGATCTCTTTTTGTTAAACGGTATGAGAGTAAAGCATGTTAAATGTATATTTGGAGTCCAGAGATGAAAGAAGTTTGTTAAACCTAGAAAAGATAGAACTTCTTGTGTAGTTGGCACCTTGAGATCATGGAGATGGGCTTTGTGGTGTGAGGTTATAGAGCAAGTGGCGGGGGTGAGAGTGAGAGCTAGTGTTTAACTTTTGGTGAAGCTATTTGGGCTTTAGTAGGGGACACTGTGTCTTGAGAGAAAGTTGAGAAGGGTGGCTGTATGCTGTATAGTTAGAGCATAGGATGGAGAGCAGAGGAGATCATCTATATATATTGGAGAAGAGTGTTAGGTTCAAGATTGAGAGCCATGAGGTCAGCAGCAAAGACTTGGCTGAAGTGTGGATTACCCCTGAAGCCTTGAGGTAGGACTGTCTAGGTAAGATGTGTAGATTGGAGTGTCTGGATTTTTCCATGTAAAGGCAAAGAAATCTAAGCAATCAGAATGTAAAGGAATAGTGAAAAATGTATACAGAAAAATGAGAGGTATATGGAGGAATATGAGACAGTTATCACATTGTTAATAGTTTTTGGGATCTTGGATTAAGCAATAAGAGCTGTTGGATTTGAGGACAGAGAGAATAGGGTGTTGTAAAGTGAGTGAGCGACCTTTAGAAACCCATTAGTTAACAAGTGGCAGATTATAGGTTTGAATCTCCATTGGTGTTTAGGGGCTATTGGATATTGGGGAACGCAAGCAAAGACTGAAGGGTGTTTGAGACAAATTAGCAATGGCATAATGCGGGTGACATGAGTGGAGTTGGAGGTGTTGTAGACTGTAGTGTTGACTAGGGAGGAGGGAAAGGCAGGGGCTGAGTCAGCAGTGCATGACAGTTGGGTATGGAGTATGAGAGCTGTGGGGACAGAGTATAAGAGAAATTGAGTTTTTGGAGCAGATTTTTATGAAAAAGTACAGGAGAGGTTGGGATAAAAAGACAGTTGTGTGTAAAGAAAATGGTTTGGTCTTATCTGAGGTCATGTACATTGGTCATCAATTCCCACAATGGAAATGTGTACAACAGGAATATCAGCATTATAGATGGCTTCCATGTCAACAAGGAAAGAGGTTTTTACTTGAGATGCCGAGCAAGACTCGGGACTCTGAGAGAGATGCCTCAGTGGGGACCGTGGCCCCAAGCCCCATCAGTCCCCTTCAGCGGCAATGTCGAGCAGATCAGCTGGTGATGAGTCCCAGCGCAGCAGTGCCTTACCCTGTGAGGGTGGGGAAGGGGATGACTCACCCGCTCTCTGGTGGACAGGGCAGTCGCACTTCCAGTGGCCCTTTTGGCTGCAGATAGGATGAGTTCCCAGTCGTTGCCGCAGACCAGGGGAAGCTCGTGTCCAGCTTTTTTTCTTCTGCCGCACTTGAAGCATGGGGGGGCTCAGCCTGTATTTTATCTTGAGACCTGAGTGCCACTATGGCTGAAGCTGCAGAGGCCATAAACTGGCCTTGAAGCTTAGCCTGGAATGTAACCTCTTTAAGGTTATCTTGTTTTTGTTGTTTTCTCTCTGTCATGGAAGACAGGGAAAGCCATATATAAACAGGTCTCCCTAGGGAATTTAGGACCAAGGTCTGACCTTTTGAAATTAGTCTGTCTAGTGTTGCCTGGAAAATAAAATAAGAGTTTAATGTTTTGTTAAAAACTAGAGTGGAAGTGAGAATAACAAAGACTTTTGTAAATAGGATAGAATAATGAGAGAGGAGGAGATAATGTTGGGTAAAGAGAGAGTGACCTAGTGTTTGTAGAAGGGGAGGAGGTTGATAAGGAGGGTGAAGTGGGCGGTTGGATGCCATCATGAGACAGAAGAGGGCTTTGGTGAAGATGGAGGAGGGAGGGGCTGAAGGGCTATGGGGAATGCAAGGATATGGAGGGAGGAGGGACCTCATCTATGGGGTCTGAAAGGCAGGACAAGAGGAGAATCGCGATGGTGAACCAATAAGGGAGGGATTCCTGTAGAGCATGCCAGAAGAATTTGGGACGATTTACAGGATTGGATTAGGTAAGGATGTGCCCAAAAGTCAAAGCTGAGACATAAGTTACCTCCCACACTTGCCGTTTCAGTAGCAAAAGTTATCTAAGTTTCTCAATTGAAATCAAGGGTACCCTCCTCAGGCCACTCAGTTTGACAGAGAAAAATGAGCCTCTTTGGCCTGAGGGTTTGTTTTAGCCCCAGAGTATCTAAGTGCCTTAAAAGGCAGCCCAAAGGAGTGGTTTTGTGGGGTAAAGGTTATTACCCTATGTGACCAAATTAACAGGTGAGCCAGGGGGAATGGGAAGGTTGTAAATCAGCAAGGATCCTCACCCTGCAGTGAAGTACGACCATGAATGAGCCCCGACCACGAATGAGCCCCAACGGTCGAGGGTCGTAGAGTCCCAACAATGAATTCACCAGTCGTCACCGGAGAAAACAAAGGGGACGTCCAAAAAGGACGAAGTCCATACGGATGAAAAAGTCCCAAAGGACGAGAGGTTATCCTGACATGACCATGATTTTGAACAGGCACCCCGAACAAGAGGGAAGGCTCACCTTGAACCTGATGAGATGAAGGCCGGTGTTGGATGCTGGCTAGAAACAGCAAGGCAGATGGCTCCCCAGTCTCAGAAGAAGGGAAAAGGAAAGAAAAGAGATAAAGAGAAGAGAAGTGGTCCGTAGGCTGAGGATGGGCTCATACTGGGGGATAGAGTCATCCCAGGAGCAGCACAGCCCCCAAGCTGGAGGAGTCATGGCACCAACTGAGCTGTTTTTCACTCAATCTGAGGCAGCTAGATAAATATAAGTGGTGCAGAGAAGAGAGGAAAGAGATAAGATTGGGCACGGAGAGACCAGCACTCACAGGTGTGCTATTCTCTGAAGACAAAGGCAAGGGGCAAGCTTAAATGTACTCTGATGGGGAGGGCACAGGGCTGCTGACATGGGCTGTTCAGCAAGACGTGGCTGAAGGGGGTAGGAGC
>RJWT010055659.1:0-10130 GCA_004365215.1 Cuniculus paca
AAACAGAATGAGCACAAATAATCCCAGCCTTCTAGAAAAGGAACAGTCAAGCCCAAAGCTCATAGAAGGGAGGAAATTATAAAGATCATAGCCAAAATTAAAGCAATCGAGACTAAGAAAACAATACAGAATTAATGAATTGAAAAGTTGGTTCTTTGAAAGAATAAACAAAATTGATAAACCCCTAGCCAACCTTATCAAGAACAGAAAAGAAAAAACTCAAATTCATGCAATGAGGAATGAATGAGAAGGGTGAAATTACTACAGATCCTGGGGAAATTCAGAAGATTATTAGTACCTACTTTGAAAATCTTTACTTGCATAGGCTGGAAAACACAGAGGAAATGGGCAGATTCCTAGATATGTATGAATTACCAAAGCTAAATCAAGAAGATATAAACATTTTGAATAATGCAATATCAGTTAATGACATTGAAAACATAATTAAAAACTTACCAACAAAGAAAAGCCCAGGTCCTGATGAATTCAAAGCTGAATTCTACAAGAAATTTAGAGATGATTTAATACCAATACTCCTTAAGCTCTTTAATGAAATTGAAAGGGAAGCAATTCTCCCTAACTCATTCCTGAAGGCAAGTATTACTCTGATACCAAAACCAGAGAAAGACCCAACCAAAAATGAGAACTACAGACCAATCTTTTTAATAAACATAGGTGCAAAAATTCTCAGTAAAATACTAGTGAACAGATTGTAGCAAATCATCAAGAAGATTATACATCATGACCAAGTGTGATTCATCCAAGGAGTGCAGGGAGGGTTCAACATATGCAAATCAATAAATGCAATACACCACATTAGTACAGCCAAAACCAAAAATCACATGATCATCTCAATAGATGCAGAAAAAGCTTTTGATAAAGTCAAACACTCATTCATAATAACCCTACAGGAAATTGGAATAGATGTTCTCTACCTCAATCTCATAAAAGCCATCTATGACAAACCAACAGCCAATATCACACTAAATGGACAAAAACTGAAAGATTTCACTCTAAAATCAGGAACAAGACAAGGATGTCCACTATCATCACTCCTATTTATTATAGTTCTGGAAACATTAGAGAAATTAGACAAGAGAGAGAAATAAAAGTAATAAGTCTAGGAAAGGAAGAAGCTAAATTATCAATACTTGTAGATGACATAGTACTATATATAGAATACCCCCAAAAACTCCACCAAAAGACTACTAGTGTTAATACACAAATTAAGCAGTGTAGGTGGATATGAAGTCAACACTCAAAAATCAGTAACATTCCTGTACACAAACAACAAACTCACTGAGAAAAATTATGGAAATATTACCTTTCACAATGGCATCCAAAAAACAAAATACTTAGGAATCAATCTAACAAAGGATGTAATATATATATATATATATATTTTTTTTTTATTACTATTTTTGGTACTGGGGATTGAACTCACAACCTCACACTTGCCAGGGAGGTGCTGTGCCACTGAGCTATAACCCTGAAAAGATCAATTGAAAACTATAGTACTCTGAAAAAGTGGATTGAAGAGAATATCAGAAAATGGAAAAGTATCCCTTGCTCTTGGATAGGAAGAACCAACATTGTGTAAACGGCCTTACTCCCAAAACTGTTATACCGATTTAATGCAGTCCTGATCAAAATACCATTAGCATACCTTACAGATCTAGAGAAAACATTCCTAAAATTCATATGGAATCATAAGAGATGTAGAATAGCATAGGTAATCCTGTGTAACAAAGGAAAGGCAGGAGGCATCACGATCCCCAACTTGAAATTATACTACAAAGGTACCATGATAAAATTGGCATGGTACTGCAAAAAAAAAAAAAAAACTGAGGATCAGAGGAACAGATTAGAAGATGCAGACACAAATACAAAGACACTTTTCTTTGATAAAGGAGCCAGATATGTTAACTGGAAGAAAGATAGCCTCTTTAATAAATGGTGCTGGAAAAATTGGCTTTCCACATGCTGAGGACTAAAATTAGACCCATGTCTATCACCATGCACTAAACTAAAGTCAAAATGGATCAAATATCTAAATATTAAAACAGAAACACTAAATCTACTGGAAGATAAGGTAGGTAGAAATCTTGACGACATTAGGGTAGGCAAAAAGTTCATGAACAAAATGCAAACTGCATGGGAAGTACTTCACAAAACCAACAACAGGGATCTCATCTTATTGAAAAGTTTTCACATATCAAAAGAAATCGCCAACAGAGTGAAAAGAAAATCTACAGCATGAGAGAACATTTTAACCAACTGTCCCTCAGATAAAGGACTTCTACCTAGAACATGTAAAGAATTGAAAAACATCAGGCCCCTCAAATTCAAAGACCCAACCCAAAAATGGGCATCTGAGATGAACATGCACTTCTCAGATGAAGGAATACAAAAGTCAAATAAATACATGGAGAAACGTTCAACATCATTGGTCATTAGAGAAATGTAAATTAAAACAACATTGAGATTCCATCTCACTCCAGAAAGAATGGTTTTCATCATGAAATCAATCAATAACAAATGTTGGCAAGGTTGTGGGAAAAAGGAACCCTTCTCCACTATTGGTGGGAGTGTAGACTGGTACAACCACTGTGGAAATCAGTGTGGAGATTCCTCAAAAACTAGGATTGGAGGTCCCATTCAATCCAGCTATTCCATTTTTGGGCATTTTCCCAGAAGAATGAAGCATCATGCCACAACGATATATGTATACCCATTTTTTTTTTCAGCACTGGGGATTTAACTCACGACCTTGCACTTGCCAAGCAGGTGCTTAGGCCGCTGAGCTAGATCCTCAGCCCTTGTATATCTATGTTTATAACAGCACAATTTGTAATAACTAAATCTTGGAAAAAACCCAAATGCCCATCAACTGAGGAATAGATAAAAAAGATGTGGTATTCTTTATACAATGGAGTACTACTCAGCTATAAAGAAGGATAAACTTCAGGCTTTTATAAGTAGATGGATGCAACTTGAGACCATACTCATAAGTGAAATAAATCAGACTTGTGAGTGTAGTTATTGTATTGTCTCCCTAGTGTACAAAAAAACAAAAAAAATGGAAAGAGTAAATAAGATCCAAATGAACAATAGATATTGTGAAAATGAAAGGGAAAGAAAGTGCTTAAAAGAAAAGAACAACTAGGACAGGGGAAAGGAGAAAAGAAAAAAGGAAAAGATTATATGTATATAAGTATGCGTATATGTGTGGGTATGTACATATATACAAGATAAATAGCTATACTACTATACTCTGTTAGTTCATCAAAAAGAATTTGTGTTTTCATTGTTTGTTTGATAATTTTTTTCATGCCTAAATCTTGTAATTTGAAAACTACTTTTAAGATAACAATATACAATATATTAACAAGTGTTAGTTTCCTATTATTTTGTTTTGAAATTCTGTACCATTTTTATTCTTTTTTTGTTTTTAAAATAAAAAAAGAAAAAGAAAAAGGGGGAGAAGGTACCATTAGAGCTTTTATAGCCACCTCATTCAAAATTCTTCTCCTGCTTCCTCAGACATAAGGCCTTTGAGAAAGGGTGACAATTTGAGACTGGTTGCCAGAGAAGCCTGGGTTGATGGAGAAAGGAGGACATAGTGGGTGATTTCTAAATCTTCATCTTTGCCTCAGATTCTCAAAGGAGTAGGAATCCCTGAACAGGCAAACCAGAAAGTCAAGGGAACTAGTTTCAGGTTAGTGGCTACTGTGACTTTGGGCAACCTGTTCAACTTCCCTGGATGTCCCCCTCATTAAAAAGAGTGAGCTTGACTTCATTTTAAAGTGTGTTTAACACTGTACAGGGTCTCTCTACAGATCTCGTACTCTTACAACCTCACAGCCAATGTCAACCTGCCCCACTTTCTCTTTCAAGTGGACACGCAGTCTTCATTTACTTAGGAAGCATCTGTCTACCACCTACCACTTATCCATCAAAAAATGGAATGACTCATTCTCTTGTCCTTGAAGAACTCTTAGTCTGGATAGAGTAAGGAAAAGAATTACATTAATACAGTGTGATAAGTGCTTTAACACAAGTTATTACTAAACTTCACGGAGGGACAGAAGGTGGAAAAATTTGTGATATTTTTAATGGTGCTGGGTCGATGGGTCAGATTAGGAGTGGATTTGCCTAGGAAAAAAGTCAGCTGTTGCCAATTTCCTTTGTGTATGAGCCTAATTTTTAAAAGCCTGATCTTAAGTATTAGCAAAAGCTCTCTATGAGACCTTCGTTTGTCTGAAAACCACTCCAAAATGTATATGTTGCTGAGCATCTTTGGGGCTGGGAGAGAGAGATTTGACTAGAAATATGAACAGGATATTGGCCTTATCCTGTGGGACAGGGATAGAGAAAGGCGGCTATGAAAGTAAGTGAGTAAAAGAGCAAAATTAAGGAGAGATGGTATGAAACAAAAAGGCGGACTTTTTTGGAAATGGAGAAGGGAATCAGAGGAGAAGGAAAGGTGTAGGAAGGGCAAAGGAATAAAAAAGAATCAAGATGCGTAATATACATGTTCTAATTCCCCCAAACAAATGAACTATCCTGTATTGCAAACATATACTAATGAAAAGAAGAAAGAAAGAAAGAGAAAGAAAGAAAGAAAGAAAGAAAGAAAGAAAGAAAGAAAGAAAGAAAGAGAGAGAAAGAAAAGAAAGAAGGAAGGGGCTATGGGAAACGGGTGTGAATGACATGGTGCTGTTGGGCAAGAGATTTGGGGAGGCAGTGCTGGTATTCCAAGAGATCTTGGTAAAATGTTCTTACTTCTGTATTGAAGAGTGCTGGGTTTGGAGTTGGAGGAGACCGTTTCAGTTCCAAGGTCTGGTCAACAATGCCTAATACCTGAGAAGAGCACCAGGAGCACCTACTCTGAGGCGATGCATGCGGAGCTGGAGTGCACCGGACACTGAAGAGGGCCCTGCTCGCAGTTACTGGCATTTCAGTGAGATTTTGTATGGTCTCTTGGCATGAGCAGTGTTCCCTCTGAAGGACAACAGACTATGGAATGTGTATGGAGGTCTTTGGCAAATGCCAGAGCATAACTTTGGCTCTGGAGGAGGGAGGATACGAGCTGGGATATTAAAGAACTGACTTCTCCAGCTGGCTTTTTGTGGAAGATTCTGGAATTCACTAGGGAGTTGTGGCTCCTGGGCAGAAAGGCACTGTCTAGAAACTGCTGCTGGAACAAGGCTTGATGGTGGCAAAAGCACTCAGAGGAAAGGGAAGTGGAGCAAAGGGGAAGAGAAACAAGGCTGGCTGACCACATTGCAGTTAGATGTGGCCCCAGGGGCAGCAGGGAAGGGACGTTCAGACAGGGTGGGGGTGGGGAGGGTGGCTGCTCAGCATGTGGGTTGCCTGAAACCCTGAAGAATGTGACAGACTCTGCCATCGCCACTCCTTCACCCTCACTCCTCTTTGTTACATCCCAAAGGAAAAAGCTGTGTTCAAAAGGATGCGGGGGAAAAAGAGGATAAAAGAAAGATAAATCAGGCTAAGATGACAAAATAAAGGAATGGCAAAGCTGGGTGGGTGTTGTTTTGGCCTGTGCCTTGAGGGAGTGATGTCATGACATACGCCATGCTGTGTCAACATCCAAACATAATGCGCAAGGTCCAGCGTAGCCTCTCTACTACCTCTCTGTGCTGATGCCCTCAAGGTCCACCCAGACCAAGGGCTGGGGGAATATTCATTTTGATGTAGGATATTTGAAAATAAGGCTGAAGAGGAGAGGTGTCGGTATATCCATCCGTGGGCATATTGGACAGGGTTCCTAGAAAAGAAGAGGGAGTCAGAAAGCAGCACTCTCGTTTTCGTGGTCAGCATACATTTGGAAAGTCCATTCCTCATGGTATTGCGGGAAAATTCCCAAGACAAGCCAAGCCAGACCAAACCAGACCAGACCAGGCTAAACCAAACCAAACCAAACCAAGCTGAAAGGAAGACTCTTTGCACCGAGGAGATAAGAAGACAGCATTTAATGTTTACACCAGCGAAATGTCCAGTCTCCACACAGTGGACTATTGCTGGATAATTTCTCAATGGCAACAGTGCTGAATTTAGGAACAGTTTAGTCTATGTAGAATTTAGAAGTGGGAGACACAAAGCAAGTGACAAAACGTTACATAGTTGATTACATGCATTGAATCGTATATTGACAGGCAGGCTAGTCTTGAACAGATTTGTTGAAACAAAGGAATTATTTACCATAATGTAGAAACATTCCAGGAACAAGGGGAGGGGGGCCTTGCAGAACCAGCATAGTTAAAGGCATTACCATAATATAGAAACATTCCAGGGAGAATGCCCTTATAGAGCGTCCTTGATTAGCCCAGGGTGCCTTAAGGTATGGACAATGACTCTGACTCAGGGCTTATCAGAAGTATGTAGCCAAGCTTTAGACACTGTCAAGGTCAGAGACCTCTAATTGCTCTCTATGAAATACCTGTACGTTTGCTATTTTATAAATGTGTTCTTACATTATAATCATGCCCCAACAGTGGTTCTGAAATAGGGGCCCTTTTGGAATGGATAGGATTCACGCAGCCTTTGGGGTGTGTTGTGGAGTGTGCTACTGTTATAGGCAGCTGAGGTAGTTAGAAATATTATAGGCAGTCACATAGGGCCACGCTCTCGAGAAAGCCAACACAGAGGACCAGATGTCTTGTGACCTTGGAGGAGACAGACACCTCCCTCTATAAGCCAGATCTCAAGACAAAAGGCAAAACGAATGTAACCACACACTAACTATAGACAGCAGGGATTGATATTCTAAATAGGTATGGATTACCTTGACCATCCCAATCCCCTATAGGAAGTCACTGATCCTTAAGAATGCTCACTTGCTATGTGACTTGCTTCCCTATTCGTCCCTGAGTTGGTCAATTTTACCTGAACAATTAATCTTATTGGTTGACCATAGTTCTGTCCCACCTCATGCCCATTTGCCTTACGAGTTCCCAGGTTTTCCCCATTTTGGACTCATCTCACATCATGGTTTTACTCAATAAAAGTCTCTTGAAAAGCCAGAATCTTTGGCAACCCACTCGGGACCGCTTCTGTCTCTCTCTCAGACAGAAGCTTTCTTTCTCACAATAAATATATCCTGCTCATAACCTCCCTTGTTCCTAAAATTCATTCTTAAACTTTAGAGAACACGAACTCGTGCAGAACATCTAGTAGGCTGGGAGTTTCATTCCACTGTATCACTACCTGTGTCTGCTCTCCTGGCAGCAGACCTCTGGCCTGGTGTGCTGGCTAGATCAGTGAATCTGGTACTTAGTGTCTCTTGCAAGCTGAGAGATCGCCAAGATAGAGTTAAAAGCATAGGCTTGTGACTCAGCTCTGATGCTTGGACAACTGCTTAACATTTCTGGGATTCAGTTTTTTCTTTTGTAAGATGGGACAGTAATTTAAGCTTGATGTGTAATCTTGACTGGCTTGGGGAGCCACTCAGGGGATTGGTGGAACACACTTGAGGGTGTGTCTGCGTGGGCCATGGAAATGTGACCTTGGATACTATGTCTGGTCCGTTCCTTTTTCCTCTCTGGTGCTGCTCTTTTGCTTGGTTTCTCAGCAGCCATGAACTAAGCATCTTCGGTCCCTGTGCCCTTCTCCTATGATGCTCCTGCCCTAGAGCCGGCTGACTTGCTCCCCTGAGGCAGTGAGCTACACTAAACCTGTCTTCCTTTAAGTTGAGGGTGTCATGTATCATGGCACCATGAAGTGGTATAAACTACAAAGTATTGGCTATTCTTATTTTTCAACATCCGTACTTACAAGGAATTCAACAAGTGTTAAGTATTGTCAGAAAAACCGTCAACAAGTGCTTCCTAAACCCTTGTGTGTCCGTGATACCGTACTCTACACTCACTTATGCTGTAGGATTGACAACATGCTTTCTGCCTATGAACTTGCTTTCTGGGGTGGATATATTGATAGGCACACGCAAGAAGAATAGGAGAATAAAGTGGGGATAATGCACAAAGATAATGCATGAAGAAGGAAACATCTGAGCATAAGAAGCCAGCTACTTTGAAGATAACAATACAGCTTATTAACTACTATTAAGCTCTTTTGTTATGCAACCTTATTTTATTTTTTCATAAAATAAAAGAAAAAAGAACAACAACAAAAACTCAAAAAGAAGCCAACAAAAGTTTGTGTGAACCATTTTAGCACTGGAATTTTATTCTCACTATTATAGTTTTTATGTATTTATTTATTTTTTAAAACATGGTCTCACTATGACCAGCCTTGAACTCTCAATCTTCCTGCCTCAGCCTCCTAAATGCAGGCATTATAGGCATGCACCTGCACACACAATTTTAGTATCCTTTTAAAAATTAATTGGCTGTTAGGTTTGTAGCTATTGAACAGTTGTGTGCTGGGCTCTGAAAAAAGAAAATATTTTTCCTTTTTGCAATGCTGGGGATCAAACCAGGGCTTCACGCACGCTAGACTTGCACTCTACCACTGAACTACAATACCAGCCCTAAAAAGAGATCTTTATTGGAACATCACAGGAATCATTTTTATTCTGGCAAAAAATTTTTTGTTTGTTTGTTTTCGAGACAAAGACTCACTGTGTAGCCCAGGTCGGCCTCAAACTTGCAGCAATCCTTCTGCCTCAGCCTCCTGAATGCTGTGATTACAGGTATGCATCACGATGCTCAGCGATATTGAATAATTTTTATAAGAACATTTTGTTGATTATTGTAAGTAGTAATATCTGACATGTTGCATTAGGTATTTAATGCATCTATACATAAAAAAATATAGCAATATTTTATGTATATAACATAGTATATTGAAAAGTATATCAATTATAACACTTAACTATCCTAAAAATCCTATCATCTGAGATATTTATTTTTTATTTCATTTGACAGATGAAAAACCAGTCAGGCTGAAATTGCTCAATTGTACAGTTAATGAAGGGTGCAACTGCTTTTTAAGCTTAAAACTATTTGAATCTAGACCCATGCTCTTGATAACAATCCTAATTTGAATGACTAAAATCTTAAAAGGAATAGAGTTATGGACCAAAACAAATCAGATTTGATAAAAAGGTAGATAGGAAATTCTTTTTTGGGGGGGGCGGGTCTTTTTGAAGCAGGCTCTTGCTGTGACGTTCAGGCCACTCTTGAGCTCACTTTGTAGCCCAAGCTGGACTTGAACTCTCAGTGATCCTTCTGCCTCAGCCTTCCAAGTGCTGGGATTACAGGCATGTGCCACCATACCTGGCTTAGGAAATTCTTAATGCCTCTTAATAAAACCTATTGCTACTGCCAGCGCCCCGCCCACTCACCGGGAGCAGCGTGGCCCAGGCGGCTCCGGACCACCCGGGGCGTGCACAGCCAACCCCACCTAGCTGTGCACCTGGGGAAAGGGCGACAAGACCCATAGAAATCGGCGCCCAGCCCCCGCCAGCCACGGACGTTCGGGGCGTCACTGGGGTCCTCCCAGCACCCCGCCCGCGTGCCCGGGGCAGCCCAGCGGCGGCTGCTCTCAATGGGGCTTGGGTTGGGGGTGTGACCAGCGAATTCCGCCTAGCCCTTCAGCTTGGGACTTTGCCAGGAGCCTGGTGGGGGCTTCGGTTTGTGTCTGTCCCCCATTGGCCCAGGCCATTCAGGACATCTCTGGGGTCCTGCCTAGGCCCCACACATTCACCCAGACCAGCCTGGCAGCTGCTTCTCTGGGCCTCACTTGGGTTGGGGGTGCATACAGCAAATTCCACCTGGCTGTGCAGCTTGGGACTTTACCAACAGACACGTAGGAGTCTGCACCCCTTCACCATTGGCCTGGGAAATTCAGAGCTTCCCTGGCATCCTGCTTGGGCCCCAGCGAGACACCACCCAGCATCAAAACAGCCAGAGTGATAGTCTTGGCTGGAACTGAAGGTGGGCATTGTGAGTAGCACCTAGCCTTGGCACCTCAACTGTACACGTAAGATTCACCTCCCACAGTGGAATACAGGAAAATGACAAAACGAAAGAGCAAAATGCAATCTTGCACCTCTAGTCCTTCCAAAACAAGCCAAAAAGACACGGACACAGAAGAAAACATGAGCCACACACCTGAAACTTCTGAAATGATAGCAAATGAAGTAA
>RJWT010055660.1:0-10138 GCA_004365215.1 Cuniculus paca
CCCATCCCCCTTAGATCCTTTTAACTATGAGGAGACTCAACAAGTCACACCATAATACAGTACGGAGCTCTAGGTTCTAGAATTTCTATTACAACAGTCCCTGAAAGCAGAATATGTACTTCCCTACCACCTTCATTCAAAGTGCATATCTTCTTCATTTTTCTCTCCAGTGAACAAGGGGTGATATATGTATCTGATTTATGGAGACTCAGCTGCATGCTACAAGGGAGGCCAGTAAAACACAGCACTGATTCCTAATTTGAGAGGCAGAACATATTGTATGGGAAAGTATTCAAATTAGGAAGGGTATGCAAATAATACTGGGCATCTAGTATGCTCTGCCATTGTCTATACTCTTTTTCATTCTGAATAAAAAGAGATATGGTGTGCCAGCAATCATGTTAACTTTCTAGTGATCATGTTAAAATAGGGTTGAGTAGTTCCTTATATTATTCCTAGAGAGAATATAAATATATACATTAATTATTCAATAATCTGATTCATAAATATGTTCTGCAGGTAACTGAGCCATCCAGAAATCATAATGTGATATACCATCCTGCTAAGATAATTTTAAACAAAAAGAATACTAATGCTTAATTTTGATTTTCATTTGGGATTTTTTTTCTTTAATTCTTGTAGAAGCCTGGGAAACCGGGTCAAACACAACATGTCAAAGGTGATTTCTTGGGAGTTTGTCTCTAGACCTCAGGTTTGTGCTCCCTCTGGATAAGTGTCTGAGAAATTCTTCTGTGGCTCACTCTGTGGAATAAGACACTGTGCCTATAAATGTCATTTCATACAGTAAAACACAGCAGTGTATTAACAGCTCCCTAAAGAGATCACAGACAACAAGTACAGCTGTTCATCTCATACACTACTTAAAGGCTATATGGGAAAGGGAAAGGCATCATTTTAAAAAATGGAACTTAGCTGATAAGCCTCAAAATGTCCAGAAATATATCTGTACTCTATCTACATCAGATCATGGGAGATACATGAAAACCTGATTAGTGTTAATGTAAAGAAATAAGTGAATCAAACATGGCAAGTTAAATGCATGTTTTAATCTCCAGTCCTTCCTTAAACCCAACTAAAATGACAATACAGGAATAAAAAGATACAAATCCATTAGGATGAAAAGTGTGGGAGATAAAACATTAATAGACAAAAGATGTGGATAAATTTTACAAGTTTAAGGGACGATTTAGAAGAACAAAAAAAGCTGAAACCTTTGGGTTTGCAGAGAAGTTTTCCAGTGAGTTTCAAAGAAATCCATAAATTGGCATCCCTAATAGGATAGAGGTATGACTAAAATTAAGGAGAATGGTTGCATTCAGCTATAGGACCCCGGGTTCCTTCTCTAACTCCATATAACTAGACAACAGGAGACTTATTCTCTGGGGAAACTAGCAGCGTGCTTCTCAACTCAGGTACATCAAGTACATGATAGGTGCTGAAATTAACAGGAAGAAGGAAATAAGAGAACATACATTTCCCCTCAGAGTTAATAAAAGATGCTACATCTATAAAATAAGAATAATTTGTTCTTGCCTTCAGTAAACATTTGATTTTATTGAAGTGTATTATAAATGTTATAAACTGCTTATATACCTATACAACAAACAAATCCTAAGTGTGCAGCCCGAGGAATTACCAAAAAGCAAACACATTTCTGTAGCCATCACCCAATTGAAATAGAGCATTGCAAGCATTTTATAAGCCCTGCTCATGTCCTCTCCCAGTCATGACGCTCTCTCCCCTTCTGAGAGGTAGTATCCATCCTCACTTCTACCATATTAACTTTATCTATTTTTGACCTTTGTAGAAATTGAATCATATCTTTTCATGGATACATTCTTTAACAAAACTTGGTTTGTGAGATTTATTGGTGTATATGATAGTAATTTGCTGGTTTTCAGTACTGTATACACTATGCTTTTGTATAAATAGACATTATTTTATTTATCCCTTTTTTTATGGATAATGCAGCTGGATACAGTCTTCTGAACTTCCCTTGGAACATCTGTGTAAGAATTTTTATTTCCTTTTATATAGGAGCCAAATGATTCCATATTTCAGCATTATTAATTTGTCATATTTCTCTATTCCAGGATTTCATTTTATTCTTTTTCATGGTTTCCATTCCTCAGATGAAATTCTTAATCTTGTTATCAAAATTTTCAACTTTATAAATCAAAGCTATTCAAAAATTCATGGCTCATAACTTTTCTATCTGAGTCCCTGGTGGGTCTGTTTCTATTGTCTATTTTTCTCGGTCTTATCTCTTGATATGCCTAGGTTCTTCAATTCGGAATATAAAAAACTACAACAATATTTTGAGGCTCTAGGTAATATTCTCTTCCTCTAAAGACATAAAACAAATTAAAAAGCAAAAAATATGATGGAAATGTTAACAAACCTGTAATGAAAATTAGTCCAGGAAGTCTACTATCAGAGTAATAAGATTCCAAGATGAGAGGCTAGATAAAACAGAGAAATACAAGATTTCCCAAAACTGAATCAGGATATTTTCAGACTGATATGATTCATCACTTCCGAAACAACTAATGAAAAAGTTTCTCCATTGGAATAAATTTTTAAAAAGATTCTTTGGATGTGAGGGCATTCTGGCTGTGACATCTGTCACCCCATTGATCGCCAAGGTTGATTCTGCTCATCTGGCTGGCTAGGCAGGTGTCCCTCTTCTCGCTCAACATGCCTCCCTTCTGAAGCAGTGCGCTCAAAGAGGAAGCCCACCCCCGATAAGGGAGGACCATTCCTCAGTCAAGGGTATATGAGTATCTGTGCTCCCCTGCTAGAACCTCCAAACAAGCTCTGAAAAAAAGATCCTTTAACCTTTTAGAATTCTTTAAAATGCAGTTTATATACAGAGGATTAGGAATAAGAAAATACAAATTACATTTGACTTTATAGTAGCAGCGTTAGGTCATAGATGATCTTGAAACTCTTACCTTCAAAACTCTAAGAAAATATTTCAACCTAGAATTTTGTATTCATAGAACTATTAATCAAATGACTGCAGGGTGAAGATGCAAGAACTTAACATCTTGTTTACCTAGATATTTGCTCAGAGAAACCTGGAAGATACTCTCTATAAAAATAAAAGAGTAGATCAAGAAAAGAAGAGTAATTGGGACTCCAAATACAAAGTTTCATTCAGGAGAAAAACAAAGGGAAAATGTACTCTAAACAAGTAAAGTGTTAAAGAAAAATGCAAAAGAAATTTCCAGAAAATTAAAATAAACAAAAAAACTACAGTTATTCTGACTTCTTAATTAAATGAAAGGATATCTAAACACACACATGCATGGAGGAACATTTTATTTTCAGAATAAAGACTGACATTTTTACCATACATCAGTGAAAATCACTTTGTGGATTATTATCCGTCCATAGACAGTGTTTGGGATATACTGACCCAGCGAATTAACTTTCCAGACTCTACCTTGAAGGAAAAATAATCTCCCAAGCAATGAAAATTTAAATAAAAAATACATAAATATGAGCATGGTATTATGACGGGATCTTTTAAAATGTATTTTATTAGTGCCTATTAACTTTCCAAAATGATTGAGTTTCAATATGGTGTTTTCATACATGAATATAACATAGTTTGATCATATCATCCCTCTTTATTGTTTTGATCACATCCATTATCCTCCCTTACACCTCTTCTTTAAAGAGATCTTACATGTTCAGAGAACAGGGAGTTATATCATACATGGCAGGGTAGGAGTAATAATATTGCCCTACTAGTCTTCCAATTTGGATGAAATAAAAATGTAAGGGCACAATTTCTTTCCTCTATATGTAGTAATAGGCACTAGGAAAGTTAACAATACAGGAGCTCATAAAAAAAGACAGTTGCACCGAGGCGAACAAATTATAACAAAGAGGTTGGCAGTAGAAAAAAAATGATG
The DNA here is from genome assembly GCA_004365215.1 of Cuniculus paca. Lineage (NCBI taxonomy): Eukaryota > Metazoa > Chordata > Mammalia > Rodentia > Cuniculidae > Cuniculus > Cuniculus paca. The sequence goes on from RJWT010055660.1 coordinate 3,945, forward strand.
ACAGCAGTGATGGTGGTGGTGGTGATTGTCGCCTTCACTCTTGATAAGATCTAGGCATTGTTCTAAGTACTTTATGGTTATGAATTTATATAATCCTCATAACAGTTTTAGGATATGGATGTTAAATTAATCCTCACTTAATATGTAGAAAAACTGAGGCACTAGAAAGTCAAGTAATATGTACTATGCCATACCATTGTTTGATAGCAAAGCCAGGATTTGAACCTTGCAGCAGGGCTCCAGAGTTTATAACACTAATAACTACATTATACTCACCCTCATGTAGTGGTAGAAGAAAAGAGAAATAAAAAGATGTCATGGAATAAGAATGCCAAGATTTGGTGATTGGTTATATTAGAGTGGCTGTATTTCAAGAAGAAATGAATGTCCTCTTCTCTTTCTTGCGGAAGGGGTGGTTACTTTATTCTAGAAGACAGATTGCTCATAGTTTTGAGGACTTTGTCATAGGAAACTTTACCTATTCCTTAAATTTCACACAGGAACCTGACTTAAAAATATATATTAAATCATTTCTATCCTTTATCTGTTTTGCTTTTTAAAATAAAAAATATATATATATACATATTAAATGCTTGCTGAGCTCAGTCCTTTATTTCTTTGTCTTAAACTCCTACCATTTCATTTCTTAATCTCACTCAGGTTAGGAAATTTTTTTTCTTAATTCTTTGCTGTTGTTTGTTTACACGGTAGACTATAATAAAAAGTGAATTGTAGGAACCTTGCCACAAGCAATTAACCAGTGTTTATTTGCCCAGAGGAATGACTTATGCTGGACAAGTAGTAAAGTATGCTGATTTGATTTTATTTTATTACTCTATGGCTCCTCAGAGGATATGGACAGGCATTTTTAGGCATTTGCATGACTGAATTATTGATTAACACATATCATTCTGTTTAAAGTAAAAATCATAATGTATGTGTGGATAATTAGGTAAGAAAGAGAAAAAGGAGAGAAAAAAAGAAAAGGAGAGAAGAAAAAACAAGGAGTGATCTATTAAGCATAGATTTATCCATAAAAGCGATTATTTCACAGATCTTCTGGCTCCAAGGTTTAGTGTCCTTTCTGAAATATCAGTAATACAGAGTATATGTACTATGTTGAAAAGGCAAGAAGAAGAGAATAGATTTATAATTTTAGACTGAAAGCCCCTTGAAGTCATAGACCAGGTCTCTCATTTTTATCTCTAGCATATGACCTGGTATTGGTAACCAGTTATAAATGTTTGATGAATTAGTTAAGGTTTGGTCATGTATATATTCAATCATTCATTCATTCACTGGCTCCTTGATAAAGCTTTATTCAGTGTCAAGTAGTGTGAAGAAACTGTTTCTTCAGTGTCTACAGAAGAATCTGGAAATACCAGCACTGTGCTTTAATAGCCTCATTGGGCAGGAAAGAGCCTTGAGGTCCTATAATCCAAGGTCTTAGTTAGATAAGGAAAACAAAGCCCATCAAGGTGAAACTGCACACAAAATGGAACTTGAAGCCAAGGCTTTGATTGCTGTTTTCTCAGAAGTACATCAGTTTACCTTCCTCAATAACCTGAATGGCTTGGTGCTTTTAATGTTTATTGTTATATTATGTTGAGTGTCCCCCCCACCTCTTATCCAGGTCAGGTGAGTACACCTGTACCCAAATCCTATATTTAACTATATTCTTAGATGTAACACCAAAAGCACTGCAACAAAGTTTATTTCAAAATGAAACAAATTGAATTTCATCAAAATGAAAGATTTATTCTTCAAAGAACACTATCAAGAAAGTGAAATGACAACCTACAGAATTAGAGAAAATATTTGTAAATCATATTCTAATAGAATACATATTCTGGTTACATGTTGTTTCTGATATGTTTTTATACCTAGAATATATAAAGAACTCTTTCAACAACAGAAGACAGCCACTTACTTAAATGTAATCAAAGGATTTGAATAGACATTTCTTTATAAATATATATGTTTGATGAACACATGTAAAAATACTCAGCATGATGTCATTAGACAAAATGCAAATTAAAATTACAATTGCATAGCTTTATATCCATTAGGATGACTATAATTTTTCTTCATGAAAATAACAAATGTTGCTGAAAATGCAGAGAAATTGAAACCCTTGTATTTACAATAGTGACAACACAAAACAATTCACCTACTGTGAAAAACTGTGGTCATTCCTCAAAAAAGTAAACATAGAAGTATGATATGATTCTGAAATTCTATCCCTATATACCCCTTCAAAAAGAAAAAAAATAACCAGGGAAACAAATACTCAAACAAGTAGTATACACATGTTTATAGCAGCACTATTTCCAGTCACCAGAATATGGAAAACAATCCAAATGTTGATTAGTAGATGAATGTATGTATACTATAATAGAATAGTATTCAGCCATATAAAGGAATAAAGTACAGAGTTATGCTCCAGTGTGGATGAACCTCCAAAGCCCTGATAAGTGGAAGATACCACACACCAAAGGTTGCATACTGTATGATTTCATTTATATAAGACATTCAGAATAGGCAAATCCATAGAGACAGAACACAGATATGTGATTGCCAGGGTCTCAGAGCCTGAGGGAATGGGGAGAAACTGCTTACTGTGTGTAGTTTTATTTTGGAGTGATAAAAATATTTTGGAACTATTAGAGGTGATGTTACACACTATTGCAAATGTACTAAATGCCACTCAATATTTTGTTTTAAAATGACATATTTTATGTTAATGTGAATTTATCCTTAATTATATATTTAATAACATCTAAGGTTATGATCCATTCAAGTTTTAGATGTAACCCAGGTTTACTTAGCTCTTCAGACAACAACAGTTTTCATTTTTAAAAGATCTATACTAAGATTAGTGTTTTTCACCACTGTAATGAGATCATTCACGAAAGTATTTGTTAATAGAAAACACGTGTTACTTGCTATGTACCAGGCACTACTCTTATTCCTTCACATATATTAATCACTATTTAAACCTCATTTAATAATTAATCATAATAGTCCTATAAAGGAAGTACTGTTTTTATGTCATATTTCACAGATAAGGATTGAAAGACTGCAGAATAATATTACTGTGCCAAGGTCTACAGCTAATAAGTGGTGGAGCAGAATATACATCCAGGACGATTTGCTCCAGAGCATTATCGTATACTATTTCTTAGTATCTATCTGTATTATATAGTGAACTCCATGAGAGCAGGGCTTTGAATCCAGGTCAGGCCCAGAGGAAAGCTGATAATTATATAGCATATGAGTGAACAAAAATGAAGAGACTATATTTGGCAAAAACATTTTATGTTTGGCTTGCACATAAATCTCCTTTCTTTACCAGGCATTTCCCCCCAGTGATTCTGGTTTTTAATGCATAAAGTGCTTTATATGTATATTAAAATTGATGACTTAATTTTTAAAGCTAGTTAAGATCCTCATTAAAGATATTAAACACCTACAGAATGGTTCATTTTATGATGACTTTATGGTCAGAGAAAGGTGAACAGGGTTACAAAGTCTCTCAAACATTCTAATACACTGACTTATACTGGGAGCAAAGACATCAGAAAAACCCACCATCTGATTTTTTTGCTCATCTGCTGCCACATGAGCAAATCTTTTAGCTCTCTTCTGCCCTTCTCGTCCATGTGCCAATTTGCCATTCTGAATTGACCGTTCTAGCCAGTATTATGTGCTTTTAGATTTGTTAGCAAACTAGTTTAGATTTGACTATGTCATTATCCAAACCAATCAGGCAGCTTATATGTTTTCATGCACACACACTTCCATAAGGTAGAACTTATCCGAAAGAACAATACAGACAGGTCCCAGTCCTTTAGAATCTGATTGTCAGCTTGATTTGTTATTTACCATCTGAGGGCAAAGTTAGGATCTCCAAATAAATATGCAGGGAGTACTTTTCACTATATAGCTGAGCAAAGAATAACCAAAGAAGGAAAAAGGGAAGACTTGGCAGCTGCGTTTAATTTAGTTAGGCTGTGCTTACGGGATGTTTGCCCATGTATGTTTACTGAGCATCCCCTTCCAACCAGATACTAGACTAAATACATCTCTAGGATTTTCCCAGGGTCCTCTTCCCTCCCAGCAACTCTTTGGCAGAACTGCCTTTCCTTCCGTTCCTAGAATGTACCAGATTCCTTCTGCCTTCATAATCTCAAGTCCTCTGTTCCCTCTCCCTGAATGTGCACTCCCACATCATTTCACCAGTTTGTTTTCTACTTACACTTTTTGACTCAGTTTAAATACCTCTTTATCAAACAGAACTTTGTCGGGCTGCTGTGCCATTAAACTCTTTTGTGTTCTTTCATCGCTTTGAACTTCGCCTTCACGGCTGTGAAAATTATAATAAACTAATTATTTGTGATTTGGTTTGTTTCATACCCTCTGGTAGATATAAACTTCAAGAAAAAAAAGACAAGCACTCTAGTTTATTACTAGATTCCCAGTCACTAGATGAGGGCCTACCACTTAATAAAAGGTCAGTCAATAAGCTTTAGTAGAAGGATCATAAGTTCAAAGCTAGTCTGGGCAACTTAGCAGACCCTGTCTCAAAAGGTGGGGCAGGGGAGGAGGAGTGAGGATGTAGTTCAGAGATAGAGTACTTGGCTCACATGAGCAGACTCTGGTCCAATCTCTAGTATGTAAAAAAGAAAAAAAAATGCATAAGAGAAGGCAAACCATGCTCTCTGTGGACTCACAATTCAGCACTATTTAGTTTTTATGTAGAATTTATGGTATTTTTCTGAATTAATCCTAACTTTTAAATTAAGCAATAAATGCTAAGAACTTCATAATTGGATTAAAGAAGGAGAAAAGTTAGGGAAAGGTGGCTGGTGAAGAAATGAGTTAACTTCCGGTTAGGTCTACATAACAACCAATAGCTCTTCATAGTTTGGTTTCACAGAAGTAAGACTAATGTTAGTTTCCAAGTATGGTTCCATGAAGTTCCAGAGAAAGTTTGAGAGCCATTAGTTACTAAATGAGCTTACTGACCTGTTATTTAGCTTTCCATCACTTTAACAAAACACCTGAGATAATCAGCTTACAAAGAGAAAAAGTCTGTTTCACCTCATAGTCCATAAGGAATCAGTCCTCTTACTTTGGGCCAGTGGTGAGGCAGCAAACCATGGTGAAAGCCTGTGATGGAGCAAAACTGCTCGTTTTATGGCTAGGAAGCAAAAGAAAGAAGAGACGCAGGTTCCACAACTCTAGGATCCTAGGACCTCACATTAGGCCCCACTTATCAATAGCACCATTCTGAGGCTCAAGCTTTCAACACATGGGCCTTTGGAGACCTTTAACCTCCAAACTATATACCATGGTAAACCTTTACTTTTAAATAATCAACCACTGGGTTTCAGCTTCTTTTATTTCAGATTTTATTCTCTCCAGAGTCTCCCCTAAAAGAGTAACTCATTTAGTAGTGAGTAGTGCACTCCAAAGTGCAAAGGGGAAGTACAAAAAGGGTGGTACAGAGGCAATTTGAGCCTTTTAAAGGAAATCTGACTTGTATTTCTGTAAGATTCAGATTAGAATTTCATACTCATCTGCTTTGTTCTGTTTTCCATAGAAGCTTGTGGATTTATGTCATCAGAGGTTTGGTGTCTGTCCTTTGTTAGTTACAAAATCAGGCATTTGATACATTTGAAACTTTACAAGGCACCATACCCTATACTGTTTACACACGCCCCAGAGCAAAGTTTCCATGATTTCTCTTTAGAAGTTTCAGAATATAGTATTTTATTTTAGGTTCTTATTGACCTCCAGAATTCTCTTCCTTTCATATAAAACCTTAATTTACTGACACTTTTACTGATGTAGAAATTACCTTTTTAGGTTCTGAAGTCCAACGGTGCTTTTATTCTTTGATTTGATTGGTTTAAGTCCCTTTCCTACAATTTGATTGCAATATGTGAGAAGATAGGAGCAGCTCTTTTGAAAAATGGGACACTACAGTAGTCATCGCTGGTTTCTTGTTGGCCAACTTGATGGCCTGTAGTGCTCTTTTGTTTTATCTGGTTTTGTATTGCTTTGTTTTGTTTGAGTTTATTGTCTGTAAATGTATGAACAACCATTTTGAGGAAAGCAAGAGACACTGGGGTAACCATAGTTAATCTCCTGTTGTTATGTTTTGAAGACCTGTGTAGCTTTCTGTGTTC
>RJWT010055661.1:0-10128 GCA_004365215.1 Cuniculus paca
TGTCGAAGGCATAGCTTAATAGGGTGCACCTGCCTTTCCAGTTCCTCCCTTTACTCTTGGTGCTTCCTGGTCATCATGAAATGAACCAGAACCGCTTTTCCTCTGCCAGGCCCCTCTGCCATGCCATTCTGCCTTGGAGCCAGCTGACTATGGACTAAAACGAGTCAAATTAAACCTCTTCTTTAAGTTCCAGGCACTTGGGTATTTTGTCCTACTGATAAGAAAAGTCACAAGCAGCTTTCTTGCCTGGGCACCCAATCCTATGTGGAGAAGTCATCTCCCTCCCTGGTACTTGCTAGTTAACTCCTAGCCAGATGAATTTAATGAGGCAAAGTAATCCTGGCCCCTAAGAAGGTTAATGACTGAAATCCAGAGCTTCACTCATGCATCAACAATGGCACAGAGTCAGGGAGTCTCTAGAGCAAGAAATCTTCGGTAACGGAGCCCAGTTTCTTCCCTATAAGGTCTAAACCACTTGCTCGTTTACTATGGGCTCCATCCCCGCTTTACCTTAATGACTGCTGCCCCCTTCAGGATGTATGTGAAATAGGTTTCTGAAAATAATTCTGCCTGGATTATCCCTGCCTGAAGACATTCCCCTCTGACTCTAAAAGAGGGCAGGGAAATGAATCCGAGTGTTAAATGGTTGAAACCACCCATGCAGACACTCTCCCTAAGTTGCCGCTCTTTCTTCTGCATAGCAGGGATCTTTGCCTGTGGAGCAAGAACTTGTCACGTTCAAGGCAGTTTATCTGAACTCAAGGGAGAAATCGTGCCAAGCACGTGAATGGGAGAAAAGAAGTCATCACAAACTATCTATAAACATTAAGATGCAGAATTTTTAAATACAGAAACTAATTCTAGAATATAAATAGCGCCACTGAGAGAGAATAAAGTGCATTTTCAGAAGGAATGAATGCCGATAATGGAACCAACCCGAGGGTGGGGTTTGGGGAAGTCTAGTAAATTGCGGAGGACATGTGTGACATGACTGAGGCAGAGGAGATCTTTCTAGACTCACTAAAATTGTATTAACTCTATTCTGTGCCTGGCAAAGAATAATCAAACCCTAGGTTTATAAGGAAACATAAAGAGCATCTATTCTAATTTAGCTGCTATTGTCAGAAACCTCACCTGTAGCAACCCCACCAAGCAAAAACCCAGCCTGTTTGAATACCTCTGAGGTCAGGGAACTCACTACTCCCAAGAGAGCCTGCTCAACTATTAGAAGACAAATAAGAATGTTCTTTTGTTTTTCCCTAATATGGAGCCAAAGTTTGTTTTCCTATAATTTTGTAGCTCTGCTCTCTGTGGCCATAGAGAGAAGAAAATGCTGGCCCAAGGTATAGCTCTTGATTTCTACAAGGAGAATGATTTCCCATGAAACCATTTTCTAAGACATCCTTTGATCTTAACCATGCAGGAAAATGGGTAAACTGCGCAAAGGGGACCCCCTGTAAGCTTTGTGGGGCCCACCATGATGAGGCTCCATTTAATCAGAAAAAGTAAACTCGTTCCCAGTAGTCAACTTTATGTGTAGCAGTAGTTATCATGACATGCAATGATAATTTTTTTTTAACTATTTATCTGTCTCTTTCACAGGGTTGTAAGTCCTATGAGGACAGGGACCGTTACCTGTCTTCTCACCTTTGTTTATTTAATAGCTGGCATGATGCGCGACATATACAAGGCACACAATAAATGGTGTTAGGTGTGTATAAGCACACGATGGGCTGAATTCCAAGTGTGTAAAAAGGAAGACAGGGAATCGTTTCTTCCACACTGTATAGTCTGGCTTGGAATTATTTGCCTCTTAAAAATGAAGCCAAATGTAGCGTAACTTTCTCAGCGCACAAATCAATGAGTGCCTTCCACGATCCTTTTCCTTGGCACTAACTCTGATCCCTGCCTCCACCATCTGGCTGCCCACCAACATGAGCATGGCCTTGGGAAGACCCGGTTTAGCTCTAGCCTGCCGTCAGTTCCTCACCACTCAAGGGAAAGTTTTTTCCCCAGGCCACATGAATCTGATCACACCCACATTGTGGGTTTTCTCCAGTCTCCATTCATCCTCCCAAATTGAGGAAACAAATGTGGGGAGGCCCTGTCTGGAAGAGAATGTGGAGACAGTCTGCAAGTCATTACCTTTCCACCAGCATGCCTGGAGGTACCAGGCCAGAAGACACAATGCCAACGCCAAGCCCGGACAGCAGGGGGCAACAGAAGCGCACGTTGGTGCTGCCAGAGGACTTTTGCTTTTTTGTTGCAATTTTGTTTTGCTCAGAGGAGTTACTACAGGTCACTAATCTCCCACTCCAGTTTTCACTACAGAAAAAGCTATGATTCTTCCATTGCAGCAAAGGTAAAGGGAGCATCTGCAGTCAAGAAGCCTTCTTTACTTTTGTTCTCATGAGAGAGACAGGCCACCCACTGATGTCCACAGCAGTGGGTATCCACATTCGCCACATAGCTCAGGAAACTTTGCCAATCACGAGAATCAGCACGGCTGCTGCTAAGGAACCATGGCAGGGGCTGCTGGGACACGAAGACTGTGACCTATGTCCACAATGCCCTGACACTGACTGCTCTGCAGCATGGCCATTCATCCACAGGGCAGGACATCAGCGGGTGGCCTGTGCGTCACTCTTACCAGTAGACACAGTATCACCGTAATCATGAGACACATATTCTCAATGGGCTCTCTCAGCTGACTTCACCAAAAGCTGATTCCCTGCACATGGGTTATGTGCTCGTGTTCTAGCAATGCCCAGTCATGAAGGCAAGTGATACTGGGAGATGGGCATCCTATCCGCTAGGCTCATTTCAGCCAAAGATGCCGTGTCCTTCACATAGAGAAGCTGCCACGTGTGTGTTCACGAGAAACTCATCATGCTGTGTTCTTACTGTGACATGGACGTCAGGTTTTATTCTAACCTCATTCTAACCAGCTTTCTGTCCTTGCATTTTGCATTGTGAATCCAGAGTTTAAGAGCACATGGAAAAGCTGATTTCATTCATTCCAAAGTGGATTTATCTCTTAAATGCTGATGAGTACTGTCCCCTAACTGGAGAAGAAAAATACTTGTTTAAGAAGAACATTTAAATAGATGCCTAAGCTAAACTCTGACTGTGGGTGACACCTGGGTAAAAAATGACTACTAGCGCACCCAGACAGGTAAATTCTTTCCCCTCCCAATGATCCTTGAAATGAAATTGAATTCATAGATATGTGACGGTCTCCACAGAACAGATGGAATCAAGAGAAACGCCATGATTTATCACCCGAAGGTCAGATGAACATCAACTAGTTAGTCATTTTCTATTCTTGACATAAGACTAATCAAACAGATATTTCATCTTCCCGAATGATTTATTCTTTCTGTCCTTTTCTCAACTTGTTCTTCCTGTTATAAAAAGCCAGTTTTAACATATTTTGGGGAAAGAATATATAGCAGAACCATAAATAAGCTTATATGCTGGCATTGAAACACATTCATATTCAGAGAAAAGTGAACATGGCTATGTCTTTCTTATTCTCTGTGATCAAAAGGATGGCTCTAGCACTTAAAGTTATTCGTTTCACACATTAGAGGGATTTTCATATGTCCTTGGGAGGCTCTTCACTACTATGCAGCAGATCAGGAAAATGGCTTGAAAAGATAGACAGAGGCTACACCAAGTACCATGTCTTTCTCCTTAATGCTGGGCATTAGTTTAGTGAGGGGTCAAGAACAAAAGCTGGGATGTAAGGTACATCACTTGGGCTCCTCTCAAGATAGCTTTCCTGGTGCCACCCTTCCTCTGGACACAGCAGCATTCTCCTCCACAGAGAGACTCACCAAACCCTCCAAGCTCTGAGAGAAACAGCCAAGGGCAGGAGGAGAGGATGCTCCTTCCAGGGTGTGGTGAGCTGCCTTTCCCTTCTTGTCCCTCTGCTTCCATACCTCGACCTTCTTTTGAATATCTCCAGCCTTTCTATGGGGCCAAAATCTATTTCCTCACTTTCTAATAGTTCAGAGGAAGGAAGACAGCAATGAAAATTTTAAAAATAAAATATAGTAAGAACACAAAGGTTTACAAAACCAAAACAAGACATGAAGCCACAGGCCACTATGAGTTGCTAGCTCTGAGAATAAATTTAAATATGGGTAAGACAAAAATGCACATGTAAATTTCAGTGGCTTCCCATTTATTGATCTGCTACATACAGGCATTAGCCTGTGTGCCCTACTACATTATCTCCATTCGCCATAGCAAGTTATTACCAAGTACTGCCTTCGTAAGAAAGGAAGGGCAACGAGAAGGCAGTGTTCTCTTTCAACAGTAACCAAGATCTGCTAGGACGAGGGTTCTCAAACTTCAGTATCATAAAAATTACAGGGGTATAAAATCTAAACTTATTGGCTCTAACTCAGAAGTCTGCTTTAGAAGTCTGCTTTAGAAGGACTTGGTTTCTAAAGTCTGGGGATTTGTGTTTGTAGCAATAGCCTCGAGAGATGATGGTTCATGAATTACACCTTGCGAAGCAATCATCTAGAATCTGGAACCTTCTAAGGCTTCTTCAGATGGTGAGATTTGAGTTCTGTGCTTCACATGGAACAGAGAGATACTCATGTTGAGTCTGTCCTTTCTTCCATCATACAGGTGCAACGTTAGAGAAAATGTTACCGCTTAACATTTCTTGGAGCAAATGGCATGTTTTAGAGACTTCATGTATTCAGTTAAGACACTCAGCAATTTGTTTAGAACAAACCATGGTGTGAAATGTAAACCATAAAAGTGAGCAAGGATGTAGTGGTTGAGTTGCAAGGAAAAAAGATGACATAAGAAGGCTCAAGGGGATGTCCAAGAAGTGACATCATTTGCATTATTTTCCACTCCTGCAGGAGTCAGAGCCACTGCTGTTCCACTCATGAAAGGACATTGTTACCAGACAGCAAACCAGATGACCATACAGAAGCCCAAAAGGTCAGAACTTAGCAGTTCTCTCATGCCATGCAAATAATACCAGTGTCAGAAAACTCCAGAGTGTATCAGGAAACAAGTCATACTTGTCACAGAAATGTCTACAGTCAATATCAAATAATTCAGATTAGGCTAGGAAAAAAAAATTAGAAAGAATGATGTGCATGCAACTTCACTGATTCTAGGGTAGCCTGTTGCCACTCCCTACAGAAATGAGCAGAATCTCTGGCAGGTGAAGGGACTTGCTGTTGGAAAAGAATGAGCAAAACCTGTTCCACCTCTGGATGCCAATGTGACCTTGCGTTAACCTTCCAAATCCGTTCCCCTGGAAATCTGATAAAGAAAGAAAGTCATTCTGTTACTAAGCAACATTGCTCATGGTAAAAATGACCCTTGACTGTTAAACCATGTCTGGACTGGGAAGAATCATAAATGTAGTGTACATACCTCTTGGGGACACCATCATTTTGGGCTTCTCTGAGTACTATGACTACTAAGTGGGTCTAGTCCTGGGGGAACCATAGAAGTCACCCATAAGGAACTATTTCAAGGGACCTGGGCTTCTGTGCAAGTGTGGCTTTTAAGCCAGCGATTCATGCACTGACCTATTTAGGTGTTGCTCCTTCACCCTTGGGTGTCCCTAGAGTCCCTAAGTTTGGTGCCTTCCAACTCTTCCTTTCCACCTAGCCAAACCCAGTGGTCTAACTGTTCACTGAGTTCCATTTTCAGACAATCTCCTAGAGAATTTAACAATGCCAGCCTGGACCTCTGGATCCCCCAAGCTGGTTTTTCAAGCCCTCTGCAAAGGATGGGTTCTGGACAGAAGATTATAGCAATAATCCCAGCTGATTCTTAAACACAGGTGACTATCGCCCCCGATAAAAGCCGCAGACACCCACGCTCTTCCCAGCCCAGCATCACAGCCCTGGGGGTCACCATGGAGGCCTGACTCCATCACAGAGGTGCTCTTACTGGTTAACCCGCACAGGTCATGAAGAGCATGAGTGTAATACTGCACCGAACTCAACAGACGTGCTCCTCCTTTGATACCCAGGCTGGCGGACTAGGATGAGTCAACCTTCCCAGCCATTCCCTTCCTTTTCATTAAGTAAAAATCCAGGCATGGAAACTGATGCAAATGATGTCACTTCTTGGATGGCCTCCCTCAGCCTTCCTGGTTCCGTCATCTTTTTCCTTGCAACTCCAAGCATCTCTTACAGAATACGTGAACTCCACTCCTCTGGAAGCCATGAGCCCTGGGAAGCAGTGTCAGTCACTACAGCCAGCCTGGCAGGGTTTGGATCACAGCTTCGTGTGTTGGGAGAGGGACTGGATGATGGGGAGCTACAGCCGACTTCTCGTTGGGAGGGTGGAGGTCTGGTTGAAGAGGAAAGTCACTGAGGGCGTGACCCGGAAGGGTTTGTCTCCCTTCCTGACTCCTCCCTTGACCTCTGTGCTTCCTGGACCCCATGAGGTAAGCAACTTTCCTCTGCCATGCTGTCCTGCTTTGGAGCCAGCTGATTATGAAACATCAGCCAAAATACATCTCCCTTCTTTTAAGTTGTGGGTGTCCTTTCCCAGTGACAAGGAAAGGAAATAGGACACAGTCTAGTGCTATACCCATCACAATGGTCACAAAAGGAAAGAAATGATGTGAAATGGGACACTCCAGTTATATTATTTTCTGCATGGCTTACAGCATTGGGTTAATTCCATGTGGTCCAACTGTAACTCTGTGTCAGAATCCTAGTTAACAGCAGGACATGGCCAGTGTTTCCATGGCTCCATCTCTTCATCCTTAACTCAGATAAATCACTTGTTTCAGCCAGGCCTGGTGGCGCATGCCTGTAATCCCAGCACACTTGTTTCAACAACCACGAAGTGACACATTTATAGAGATTCTTTATAGAGATTCTTAATCAGAGGTCTCAGTGTGGCTTGGACCTGACAAAGTGCTGAAGGTTGTAAAACTCTGTCTCTAGCCATCTCTGGCTCTTCTGTTCCACCACAGCAGGCAGGACAAACTGCTAAGAGTACGTAACAGTGAAGACTAGGAAAAATTTATCAATCCAAATGTGATAGTATATCCATGAAAAAAATATAGGAGTGTTTAAGTGGTAAACTGTAAAAAAAATATATAAATAGGTGAATATAAGTGGCTATTTGTAGAGGTTGGGATCGTGTAGGGTTCTCTGGGGTTTTTTGAGACATTTTTCTTTGTTTTTTTGTTTGGTTTTCATACAAGGTCTTGCTATGTAGTCCAGGCTGGCCTTGAACTTGCTAAGTAGTCTAGGTTGGGCTTGAACTTGTGATCCTTCTGCCTGGGACTCCTAAGTGGTAGCATTACAAGCATGTGTCCCCATTCCTGGCTTGGGTCTTTGCTTTGTCATAAATTTCTATGTCATTTGAGTATTTTTAGCCGGGGAATATAATGCCTCACTTTCACCTCAGTTGACTGTTCGTGTAACCAGAACTGAATCCAGCAAAGGCGGCAAGCAGATCTAAAGTCTAAAGAGCTCTATAGGTTTTGCAAAGTTACCTGTTACAATTTTTTATTCTTCTTAATAGTTTTTAAAAATTGGGACTCGGTGTTAAAATATTTTTGCCATTCATCGACCGAATAACAAATTTCCCATTTAAGTTAATGATACGATTGCATTGATTCCAGAGTGGAAAGTTTGGGTCAATGGGTCACACCGTGAAGTCTCTCAACTCCATGTTACAACAGGGAACCACCTTGAGGACAGTGTGCTGAGTGAAATAAGCCTGTCCCAAAGAGACAAAGACTCTCTGACTTTGCTTACAGAGTGTTTGCCAGAGGCTGGGGGTGGGGGGAGGCCCAGGGGTGGGTAGTGTTTGCTAAAGGGCACAGAGGTTTAGTTCTGCAGGATGAAAAACTTCTGGACGTTGACTGCACAACAACATAAATGACCTTAACATTATTAAATTGCACACTCAAAAATGGGTAAGAGGATTAATTTTATTCTCTATATATTTTACCACATTTCTTTTTTTGGTACTGGAGATTGAACTCAGGGCCTTGGCTCTGAACTGCATATCACTACCCCCCAGCCCCCCATCCTGCCTCAGGCTGTTTATTTGGAGACAGGCTCTTGTTGAGCTGCCCGGCAGCAATGCCAGTTCTCTTTATGCCTGCGAGTCCTTGTCAGGAGCTCGAGAGCTGCAAGGAGCACAGAACACTCTCGCAGGTATTGCCTCACTGAATCCTTGGAATGAATTTCTCAGGGGACAGGACAGAGGCTGGGTTCAAATCCTGGAATTGAACCTGGATATGAATGCCACCACTTGACTTCCAGTAAGAACCAGTTACTCCACCTCAATCGGCCTCACGGTGTCTACTGGTGACTCCGGGTTCCAACAGAACCCAGGTAAGCATCACAGATGAGCTATGCTCAGTAAAGAGAAAGGGCTTCTTTTTCCTTCTTCTGACACCAGTCTTCCTGCAGGGCACCGTCTATCTGAGCGGCCTCTTAGAGCCACAGTGCTCTAAGAGGCCACCTCACTCTGGCTGCCTAGCACCCAGTGAGAACCTACTGCGTTCCAGGCAAATGAGTGGCTGTCCTTGCCCTGGCAGGCAGCTCCTAGCCGGGTGCCTAGCGGCCCTGCCTGTGGGACCTGAAACACAGGATCCTCCCACACCTGCTCTGTCCACTAGGAACTCTTACTTTATTTTCTTGATGTTGTAGATGTTGGTCTGACATCCACCCATCCATTAAATATTTTTATGATAGCTTCTCCCCAGGATCATGGGACAAAGGTAGGCCAGTCCCCAGGGGATGGGCCTGGCACTGCTATGCCAAACACCTTCCAACCGTCCCCTCAAATACTGTCCACCTGCACATCTCCTGCCACCCCCTCAAGGGCTGAGGTTCCTGGCTCTTGTTTTCCAAAAAAAGTCAAACAGGGAGCTTGGTTCTGGGACAAAAACACTGGGCTCGCAATGCAGTTCCGCCTCTCTCCATCTCTTCCTAATCTTTCTTCCCTTTAGTTTCATCCTTTGCAAAATAGGGGTAAATGAGTCACATAGTAGTATTCAGAATAAAAATTAGCTTTTTCTCATTGTTGTAAGAAAAAAAAATCTTTTCCATGTATGTATATACATGAATACACTGTAAAAGTTCTGGAAAGATTCATATAGAAAGGTTTATATTGGTACTTGCTAAGAAGCATATAAAAAACTTTATATATATATATATATATATATATATATATATATATATAGGCACCAGTTTACAAGCATACATTATTTCTGTAATCTCAGCACATTTTTAAAAAGAATACATTTGGGTATGATGAAAAAAAATGAACGGAGGGGAGGGAATGGAAGGTGAAAAAAGAGAAGAAAAGTAAAAGCCCCTTGTTTTTGCTTGAGGCTGGAGCACAAAGCGTCTTTGCTGGGTTAGACGTCCTGGTTATGCAGTTAGCACCGGTGCAGAGCTCCCAATGCCTTGGTCGGGAAATCGGCCATACATATCTGTCAGCTGCGTTAAAATTCCCTTGCTATTTTTTGGGGAAAGATACAGTGATTAGCAAACTTGCAAGGGACGCCAGCTCCAGGGAGCCAAGTGACCCTGGGTGGAGGAGTGGGTGGGGAAGATCTGAGTTCACACCCAGCAAGAGGGCTGCCCAGGTTCCTGGAGCACTTTAGGATCACAGGGCAGCTCCCCTGGGTGTCAGGGGCACAGAGGGACATCATCCAGCGCTAAGGGAAGCTCGGAAGCTTCCACCCCACCGGGTAGGAAATGCTTCCAGGAGATCCGGTGACATTGCCCCAAAGACGTATACAGCGACGTATACAGCACTTTGCCTGGCAGGCAGGAAGGAGTCTGCCTCTCAGTGAAGATCTTCTAAACTGCCTGTTTCCTCCAGTATTTTAAGATGTACAGGCTCATGCAAGTAAAGGTTGTTTTGCTGCCTTCTGTGCAGGACTTTCACGGAGGTTGGGGTGGTATTTACCTTTCTCTCCCTCCTAAAAGCTCAGAAGCGTGGATAGTAAAAGTAGCATAACCTTTTATGGCACTGTACCATCATGAGCAAAAGCAATGTGGTCTGCTCCTAGCATGTAGCCATAGTCTTCACTGAGCCAACCCACAGTCCTAGCTTTTTCAAGGGGTGAAAACTCTGTTTTGACAGGTAAAGAGC
>RJWT010055662.1:0-10131 GCA_004365215.1 Cuniculus paca
CTGTACTTTGTCTGTGAACCTACAACTACTGTAAAATTGAGTACAATTTATTTTTAAAAAATTTTAAAAAGAAAAAGAGGAAGATGACAAAACTTTAGCTACATAGCTCTCTGCTTAACTTATATAATGCCTCTCGTAAAGAGTCTCTGGGTGGCTACTCTACCTATTGCTTTTAAACAAAGGGCCCTATTTCAGGAAAAATAATCTGTGATCAGATCTCGGAGATCTGGGGTCTTTTTAAATAGTCTCCTATTCTTTCTGTCCATTGATGCCAGCCTCTGCATCAGAAAATCCAAGATCCTTTTCCTTAGGGGCAAACTTCATATTCCTTTCTATTTTATATCTTGATAGTTCATTAAACTCATCAAAATTTGTTAGATTCATAAAAATCATTATTTTTTCTCCTAGGAGTAGCGAGACAATATCTATATTTTTCCAGTGCATCAAAAAAAGAATTATTTAAAAATCAGTTATCACTTAAAAGTTGAATCATATACATTCTCTCTCTCATTCATGTATTTGATTCCTAACCATGCTGTGCCAGTTCTAAATGCAAATTATGTCTTAAATTGATATATATATTTTTTTTTTCAAAATTTTTGCCATGACTCTAATCCAATTCATTACCATTTTTTAATTGAAATTTTTTAGTCTCCAAACTGGAATCTTCAGTTTTTCTTTGTGGACCATGGTATTCATGATCACAAAGCAGCAATATCAAAACTATGTTGAAAAGTTGAGTCAGGAGGTCTTTCCAGAATTCGATGGGTGATTTGAGTTTGGAGGAATAGAAGGAACTGATCAGGCAGAGAACAAAGAAAAAGTACATACAAAGACACTCAGGTAACGTGACATAAGAAGCAGTCAAGTGGGATTTCAAGAACTTCATAGGTAGTTACCCACCGGGGGGTCTGAAGAAGCATCTTAGGACATGGAGATATTTCATCTGAGTATGAAAAAATATGTTGAAGTTTGAATTACCCCAGTTGGTATATTTTTCTGCACTTGGGGAACAATAAACAGAAAATTATGATTTCAATAAAATTGCATTTTCTTTAATCTATAAGATTTTTTACTTGAATTTGCCTCACACTTTTTTTGTATCCAAATATACACAAACATTTTTCCTTTTGCAAACAAGTCATGCAGATGAAATTTACATACCTGAAAAGCAAGGAACCTTTGATTCCTCATACATTAGTTTTTGAGAAGGTATTAGTCATCTGCTTTGGTTTTAACAGACTTCTCACTGTAGTAATATTCAGTAATTTGGCATCATGATGATGAAGAAGAAGGGGAAAAAAGCAGCATTTCTTATCAGACAATATCCTAGGTGCAACAGGGTATCTACTGTTGTTGGCTTTCTTTCTTTTTTTTCTTTTTTTGAACAGAATACAACCAAACAAAATAAAACAGAATAGAGTCAATCACAACAAAATAATGAGCATGGTTTCTTAATGCACTTCAAGTTTAGTGCAATCCTCAGAAGTCACAGATTTTGCATCTGAACTCCCTTGCATGAGGACAAAAATGAATTTTTCAATGTAGGACAACATTCTTGATTATCTGAGAGATACAACTGGCACCTCATAAGTAGAAGATAAGGATTTTGATAAACACAAATAAACTGCAGGACAATTCCTAACAGCAAGAGTTATCCAGTCCATAGGAGTGTCAGACTTGAAAAACTCTGTTTCAGATAAATACCTTCATTTTTACAAGATGAATCTAATAACCAGAAAGGGAGCGTATAAATCAAAGTTGGAGATAAGTGGAATTCTCCTTCTTTCCTCATAACAATAGGTTATGCCTTTAACAACTTATAAAATTAAACTTTGGATCCAAACAGCTGGAAAGATGTGACTTATACAAAACCCCAGGAAATCAAAGTATCTACCAACATGTTCAGTAATTTCTTCTCATGAGGATGTTAAATCTCATTTCTTTTCTTCTATGGAAACAAATACTGAAAAGAAAACAGGAGAAAGAAATAGTTGGGAATTTTCTAAAATTGTTGCCTACATTTGTTACCTTAAATAAATTTATTAAATGTTTTATCTTAAATATGTTCACTTAATATATTTCTTATATTAAACCATATTTCTCACAAAAAAAGGACTCTGAAATATGAAGTTTTCTTTTGGGATATAAATAAAACTCATATGGGCCACGGCGAATTTCAATCACCCACTCTTTGGTACCTAAAATTTCACTCGGCCTAACAGCATCTGTAGTGTGTTTTTAAAAACACTAGTCAGATTGTATTGCTCCTTTACTTAAAATTCACCAGTAGCTTCTTGTTACATTCTCAATAAATCCCTGAATTTTTTTGTCAGTGCCTGTGATACTCCTGGCATCTGGCTCTTTTCAGCATTTTGACCTTATCTTGTATGGCTCTTCTCTTTATCTCTACGAGTTGTGAATTATTTTCCCAGAAATTTTCAGATTTAGCTTTTCCTCATAATTGAGTCCTTGATAAAGATGTCACTTCTTTAGAAGAAAAGATTGTCCACTTACAGTCACTCCTATGATTAGTTGCCACAGTTACTTGTTAATTTTGTTGATGACACTAAAGATAATCTATAGCAAAATCTGTAGATTTTATTAGTACATTGTTCTCATATAAACTTTTTCATCTTAGTGGATATAATTTCCAAGAAAACAGGACTGCTTCTGTCTTGTTTAGAGTTATATTTTATAGAAAAATATAATAGCTCATGACACTCAGTAGAACTCAATGTTTGCTAATGTATGAATAAGTGAAATCAGTAGCCACAGTGAAAAAATAGGAAGAGATTTTAATGTTAGAGTAAAACATACTGTGTGTGAGGGGGTTTGAGATCAGAATAAGTTTTATTTCAGGGAACAAGTTTTATTTCAGAAGGTTTAAGAATGGCTCTATCAGAAGAAAAAAGCTATAAGGAATCAGTCTTGAAACTGTCAGTAATTAACCAAACCATTAAAGTTGATAATAATAAACAATAAAAACAATCTTTTTATTCTTTTAATATTTTCTGCAGTTCTGTAGTTTGGTCCTATCACTTGTTATGACTCCACCATCACTTTAATTTCTCAATTTACTGTGAAAACATAAATATCCATGACATAGAATTATTGTTTGGATTAAATTTGATATAAAAGTCTTATTCCAAAGCCTGGCATCTAACATCTAGTAATTAGTAAACTATTGATGACATGATTTATTGATAGTTGCTGTTTGTGTTTATTTAATTACTATCAATAACAAAACAGTAAGAAGACAATGAAATATTTGAGGAAACAGAAGCAATCACGTGACTGTATCAAAATAGTAGCGATAAATTAGGGACTGGCAAATTTCTGCAAGGAGAGCCCAGTGGGATATAATGTAGATGGAAAAAGTTGGCGATGGCCACAGGAGGAAGTAGGCAGATGCATCTAGAGGCCCTTTGAGGAAGGAGGATAAGGAAGGACAATGCACCCCAGACGTTTACTGCCCGCAAAGTAGAGGTCAAGGCCTAAGATTGTGTTGGGTATGGATGAAAAAGCAAAGATTTGCATTTGAGAGACTTTATAGTGCAAATGATAACCAGTAGCTGGAGCTAGCTCCATTTTTACACACACACACACACACACACACACACACACACACACACACACAGCAGAAAAAATTAAGTTGAAGATATTGCAAAGGTTTAAAATATAAAATTATTCTGTTCTTTCTCATTCTAATTTATCAATGTACCTGTCTGCCCAGATCACCTGCATTTTCTCTTGTGTCTTTATCTGTTTCCTTTCCTTCTACCCATTTCTTTTTCCTTCACCCTATTCCTTTCTATTTCTAGGTCGTTTTCATTCCTTTTCTCTGACATTTTGAGCCCAGCGTGTTCCCATATGGTTTCCATGGGAGTTACTAAAGTAAAAGTCACATTCCCTTTCTAGAAGCACTCCTAACATGAGCTTCATGCCTTCTTGTAATTAAAATAATTAATCTTTATTTGCTTCAGACCAATCATGGGATTGTGTTTCCCACCAGGTTGTAAACAATTTGAAAAGTACAGCATGTTGTGTTCGCTTTCTGTCCACTGTGCTGAGTATGTGGTCTAGCATATTGTTGATATCTAAAAAAAAAGATTATGTTAGTTTTAAATGAGTAGCAAGTATTTGTTTATTTTTAAAATACGGTCATGTCATGGAATAATGAGGATATGTTTGTCCTGAGAAATTCATTGTTAGGGGATTTCCTCATTGAGCAGATGTCTTAGAGTACACTTTTAGAAACATGAGAGTAAATAAAATGCACAAAAAGTGATATAGTTAGGGACTTGGTAAACATGAGATATATGATACTCTTTACTATTTAACCTATCATATTTACAGTAAAAATTTTTTAATAAATATAAGGAGTATACTTTATTGCAAATGTAAAAACTATGGTATACTAAGTACTTAAACCAGTAGCAAATGTTTATTAGTGTTATTAAATTGTCCGGTATCATTATCAGTGAATGAATCCACTGATGAGTATGGATACCCCGTAATCCATGACCCTCCAATCACACAAAATTTTGGAGGAACATTTTAGATCTGAACCATAACAGCATCCTACAAAATACCTGGCCAGTACTATTCAAAACTATCACAGACATTAAATATGAAACAAGTCTGCAAAATTGCCACAACAAAGCAGCGTCTATGGAGACCTGACGTAAGTGTAATTAGGTATCTTACACTGGCTCTTGAAGCAGTGAAAGACATTACATAGACGATAAGGAAGTCTGAGTAAACTGTGAAATTTAGATAAGAATAATGGATCGATATATGTGACTTGCAAAACATAACTGCTCTAATATAAGATGTTAATAAAGAAGAAAGCATCTTTTCAATTTTTCTATTAGTCTATGCAGTTCTTTTAAAAAGTCAATTAAAAATTATGGCAGTTTTATTTTGCAATATTTATATTATCATGTAAGGTGCATCTCAAAAGAATCAACTTCTATACATCATTTCTTAGGAAAAATTATGCTGGGCTAACCAAATGTGGCAAACATGAAATAGGAAAGGTGAAATTCAAACACAGGAGACAAAAATACAATTTTCAAGGCATTGAAAATTATGCTAAGACATGGTTTATGCAGTCAATGTAGTGAGCAAGAAGCCCAGATTCGTTTCCTCAGTACCTACTCATTTTAAGTCTCCTGTGGCAATTCTTAGTCAACTTGACATCAAAATTGGATCTGGCTACCCATGAACTCTCTAATTTCAAACTTTTCAACTCTTTTCTTTGCTTACTCCTTCCTGTCTAGAGAAACCTTTCCCTAAGGGCATTTTACTTGTTCTTTCTCCTACCTGTAAAGAAACCATAAAAATAAACCTCTACTCCTCTTTTATTTTTCGTCATGTCCTTTGTTAGCATCTGAATTATCATTTACATGCACTTCCTCGTTTCTACACTGTAACTCCTTTCCTAGTAGAATGCAAGCTTCATAAAGACAGATTTCTACTTTGTTCACTGCTGTATCTCAAATGCTTAGAAAAAAAATGACTGGTTCAGAAGATTGGCTCAGTATTTCTTTAATGAAGGAGTGAAAGCTTTTTAATAATATAATTGATAGGTTAGAATTCATATATATTTGGATGTTTAAGACACTGTAACAGGAAATGTATTTTCATTTCAAGAAATTTGATTTTTTTCAAAACGTGTACATTGTGGTTAAAACAAAGACTCAAAAATTACAAAAAGTAACTATATCAAAGAAATTAATTATGGAAAGATAACTAAAATTACCTCTTATTTAGATCACCATTCTTTTATTAAATTATGGAAAAAATAGCAAATTTAAGGGAAATTTAACTATAGTAGCTTTAACTATCACTAAAACATAATGTATCAAATTGAATGAAATTCAACTGAAGCCATACTGAAAAGAAAAATAAACAAAGGAGATATATTAATGAGAAAGCTATAAGCATCCAATAAACTTATAGGAAAATAATAGCATAGTACATAGATATCAATAAAAATAAGACAGAAAAAGGAAAAAAGATATACTGACAAAGCCCAGTATTTGATGTTTTCTCAAGAGTAGTAAATCAGACAAAAATTGTGGGGAGATTTTCTTGAAAAAAGGCACTTACACAAACATATATATAAACACACAAATGCACATACATTAAAAAAACACATTCTACATGCCACTAGGAATGATAAAAAGAAATGTAGTCACTGATATGTTAGAGATTTTAAAATATCATTAGAAAATTCTAAATAGGATCTATGATAGAAATAAAAATTCAACTGAAATAATTTTCTGAAAAAGTTCGATTTACTAAAGTTACTCTAGAAGAAGTATATGACACAGTCTTAATGGTTTTAAAAGAATGGAAGGTCAGATAAAATCTGCACATTTGTAGAAAAAATATTACTAGTTGGTAGGTGAGTGGGAGGGGGAATTTAGGTCCACGGTGATTTTACAAGCAAGTGTCTTGGTCACTATCCTTATTGCTGAGACACAATACACGACACCCACAAATAAAAGGAGAGACTTATTCTGACATTTACAATTCTTGGTTGGCCTGTTCTAAGGTAGAAACAGCATGGTGCAAAAGCTGGGCAGGAGAAAACTACTCATGTCCTGGAAGACAGGGAGCAAAGTGAGAGAAAAGAGGTGCCAGGAAGGTGGATACACCCTTCTAGGTCTCACCTTCAATGAGCCTCCTAAACAAAGTTCACCTTTCAACAGCAAGTCTCCCTAAAAAGTGCTACCTGTGATCCTATTAGCCCTTTGGGGCACATTTTTGGTTCGAACCGTAACATTCTACCATAGTGTCCCCAAAAGACTCATGTATGTCTTTATGCAAAACATATTTAGTCCTTTAAAAGTTGTCAAAATCCTAGCGGTTCCAGCTTTGTTGAAAATTTCACCTGTAAGTTTCTATAGAAATAAAAAAGAAATTTAAATGTCCAGTATACAATGGCAAAGAGTAAACATTACCATTCTAAGTGGATGGAAAAGGAGATAGAAAGGAATATGATTAAAACAAGACAAAATTCCAACATGGCAAATATTAACTACTGTAACTCCACATACAGGAAACAGAGCAAGTTGCTGGGTAGCCCAACCTCTATACTGTTGCTGATTGAAGCACTCATGACATCTCCCTTAGGGTGGTTTTGCTCACTGTCTATGAGTTCACTCAGAGATTTCACATTGCTGGCATTTGCAGCTTCTGGGTCTCCACTACACATTCAGCTTCACTTTCACAGCTTCTTGCACTGCCCTTTCAAGGCCACAATTCCTGGCCTCCCAGGGCTCCTTCCAAAGTCTGTGGGGGAGCCTCCTTGACCCAACAACTCTTGCATTTTGCATGCCTTCAAAATCAGAACCATGTGGGTGATGCATAAGTCTCCTTTCAAGTTCACCAGTAGAGAGCCTCCCTTTATCTAAAGAGGCCTCTGAGTGCCTAGATGGGTGAGCACCGTGGACAGAATTTCAAACAGCCAATTCTCTAGTTTGCCCTCTGGAACAAGGTACTGTGGGACTGTATTCTCAAAGCAGTCATTCATTTTTATACATTGGAACCTTTTAAGGGCAGGAACTTGTTGATTCTTGATATCCTCAAGGTACCTTTCTCACTCTCCTGATGTGAAGTAGTTGGCTTCTTCTAATAATAATCTTTTCAGCAAACATGCTTTGATTTGATCCAACTTTTAATCATTTTTTTTCTAACCAAACTGAAAACTTTAGTCGATCCCATGCTACAATCTGAATGTTGGGTTGCCTGGAAATTTCCTCTGCCAGATCAATTAGTATACCACCCTTAATGTTGGTCTTCCACAAGGTCTCACAACATGAACTTAATGCAGACAAATTTTCTGCATAACACACATGGACTGAACCCCAATTGCCAATGGAGTCCTTGTTCCTGACTGAAATATCCTGAAGATGTTCTTTACTCTGCTTTTTCCTATTAATAATGTGGTCTTCTGAACTCTAACCAGTAGCACCCATCAAACTCAGCTTACAGAATTCTAACACTTTGTAACTATTAATTCCAAACTTTTCCAAACTCGTCCCATGAAGCACTTTTAAAGGTTTCTAAACCACATGATCAGTTATAATCACAGCAACAATCCCACTTCTCTGGTACCAAAATCTACTTTGTCATTTTCCTGCTTGCTGAGACACAGTACCTTACATCTACAACTAAAGAAGGTTTATTTTGGTTCATGGTGGCCAGCTCCCAGGCAGGAACAACATGGTGGAAGGGCCTAGTGGAAGAAAGCTGCTCACATCAGGGTGGGCAGGAAACATATAAAGATAAGGGAAAAGCCAGGAAGGAAGAGATGACCTTCTACATCACTCCCTCAGTGACCTGTCTCTTCTGACCAGAACCCCACCTCTCAACAAAAACTCAGTTATACCTCCCCCATGATTCAGTCACCTTCCAAAGGGTGAACACATGAAGCCTTTGGGAGACATTCCTTTCTAAAGTCTTATGTAGCTTCTAATATATAGATAATTCTACTTTCATGCAAATTATACTCAGGAAGGAGAAAAGAAAGAAAAAATGAAGAGAAGCATACTAAAATCTTGATACCAATATGTAGCAAGGGTAGTACAAAAAAATGAAAAGGTTATTCTTGACTTTTTGACACACATATAATTTCTTATTCTTCTGGATCTTCCATATATGAAGCCAGTTCAGTCAAGCCTTGTCTAGGATTTAGTGACTATATCTGGTCGAGTCTAAGGTTCACTGTAGATGTACATCCTAGTTTGTTCCTATATGCTTGTTTATGAGTCTATCTTATGTATTTAGATATAATATTTTGGTCTTTCTTAAACTTTATCCAAATATCTTAAACTTTGGGAAAGGAAGAGTGCAATTTATTGAAGTGCTATTTTGGATGTTTAATTTATATCCCAACTTACCAAAAAGTGTTATAACTTATATTTTTGAACTCACTTAATTTTTTCAAGGTCTCTATGACATATCTATTATTTGTAGCTGTGTAAACTGAAGAGCATCAGAAGTTTTATAAGTAAGTTGCCTTACATCATATAGTCAGTAATAGTGAAGTAAGGATTTTTGATTTTTTTGGTAAAATGAATTAATTACCTTTATAATCAGTGGCAAAGGGAGGCATATTACATAAATGAAGTTCTAATTGTGTGGAAGGTATTCTTCACCTCATATAATGCTTTTAAATTGATTCAAAGAAGTAAAAGCACACAAGAAATAAAGCGCTAAAGTTTTGAGAAAATAAGCATGAGACTATACAATCTTAGCTTGTTACTTAATAGATAATCTGTATTTATGGGTGAAACTTTTCATTCACTCCAAACTAAAAAAAAACCATAAAATAAAAGATTAATGAATTTTTTCAGATTAAGTTGAAATCATTTGTGTGACACAAGATACCAGAAAAGAACTAAGTTGACTAGTCACAGACTGGAAGAAGATATTTATATCACCTATGATGGATACAGTAATCAGCAGTTAGAAAATATAATGAACATTCTGAACTCAATAAAAATTCAAGTAAAGAAGCCAATACAAATCTGGGGGTGCAAGGAATCAATTCAGAGTTGAGAAAATCAAGGTGAACGAAAGCATAAATACATTAAGTGCTTCATATTACTGAATTGTTAAATATAAATGAAAACAACACTGAAATTCCCTTTCACATTCAACTGGCAAGGTTAATGAGAATAGTGACATTGGGTACTGATGAAAATGTAACAAAGACCAATATAACTAGTGGAATATAGAATCTTCAAGTCACCTGACTTAGCAGTTTGCTTAAGGGGAGCACATACTTTAACCCAGAACTGAACTATAATTGACTTTTGAATATATTGCCATGCATGTTCACAGAGATACAGAGAAGAATCTTTCCTGAAGTAGCATTCATAACAGCAAAAACAGACAGAACACGTTGCTCATTAACCTTTAGTTTTGGAAAGTTTTTCTTTGTATAGGCGTCTTTATAGGGAAGATGTTTTATTCTGAGTAGCAACTCAAGGTTAAACATCGAATTCTTACTTTCAGGATATTGAAGGGTAGACCCCAAAGAGAAAATACCAAAAATACATACATTTGGTTAGAACAATATTTAGTTGTTTTTTTAACAAGACAAGGAGCAAG
>RJWT010055663.1:0-10126 GCA_004365215.1 Cuniculus paca
TGTCATTTTTATTTTGGACCTTTCACAGCACTCATCTCGCCTGTCCATCCTGTGCACCTTAGTTGGGACCCCCCTGTGTCACTGGTGTTCCTTCGGGTCTCTGGGCCTTCCAGAACAACTCACCTCAGTTGTGGCCATAGTACTGGGAAAGGCCACCCTCCTCTGGTGCTGTGCGCCGGGGTTCCTGGGGTGACTGAGAGGTGATGGCGGGGTATCTCTCGTCTAGCACTGTTCACCTAGGTTCAGGTTATTTTTAAAGCGGGTGCTCCTGTAAACCAACTGTATTGTGCTTGCTTTCTAATGTTGCTCTCTGTTCCACAGCGAAACACTGTCAATGTGTTGGCACCCTGCAAAATACTTTAAGCTTCCCCTAAGGCTTTCTTTATTAGAAAGCATTTGCATATTGAATTCTTGGCAAAAGATTGCAGCTTTTCCGATTTTGGAGTGCTTTGGGTTGAGGAAAGCCACCATGTGAAGTAGTAGCAGACTTTGAATCCTTCATTGCTACCATTTATTGACTTTCTTAGTGGTTAGAGCAAGCTGCTGCTTCCCTCATGCTGCTTCCAAGATACTTTGTGTCCACAATACACTGTGTTGCTGCTTTAGTTTGAGCATTGCTGTCAGGGTAGAGAGGTCCACCTGCTACATTGAAACACCTCCCAAGACCGGCCAGGAAATGATACTCTATAGGCAGCTGCTCTAAAATGTCCTTTGGGTCATCTTTTCATAGCCCAGAAAAATCATTGACTGCGCTGTGATTTCTGCTGCAGGAGAGACATGGTCCCCACCTCCTGTTCCTAAGAGGCCAGGGCAGGAAAACTGTCCTCTGAGATAGAAGTTACTGCCTAGAGAAAACCAGGGAGCTCTTCTGAAAGGACTCTTGACTCTCCTCTTCTAACTCATTCTCCTTTCCTTCATACCCTGCCTTCTGCTAAACTGGGAAATCAAAGCCCTTTGAGAACACACCAAAAATATCAGGAACCCGAATGAGCAAATGACTGCTGATGATTTACTCATTAAAACAAAGCCATCTCCAGGAAAACTTGCTCACTTCTTTCTGCCAGTTTATATTAAACTTCATTCCCAAAGCTTTCTACGTGTGATGCTGGTTGCTACTGCACCACAAACCAATTTTTCCTGAAGCAGTATTCTGAGAGCTCTCTGGGTCTAGGGTACCAGGTCTGAATAATTCTCAGTGTTCAGATCATTTCAGGGAACACAGTGGGAGCACAGTGAATGCTTAATAAATAAAGAAAAATTTTTCTAGAAATAGTTTATGCGTGCATACACACATAAATCCATGCGTACAAACACACATACATATGTATGTGTGTATCGAGCCTTTCTTGGATTGATGTCTTTGACAACAAAAAACTAGTACAATTCTGCATCTGCCAAAGAATGGCATATGTGGGAATATTGTATCCAGATACAGACCTAAAATGTTAATATGATGTTTTTAAATATATCTCTTAAGCTTCAAAACAGAGATCTAAAATGTAAGTGGGTGGCAGAAGTAGCAAAACCAATTGCCACAGAGTTGATTTTCAAGAGAGCAAAAATGTATGTGGGATCCTATTCCAAGTAGTAGAGCAGTCACATACACCTACTCCTCACGGGAAAATGTATGCTTCCTCGATAAGACTTACGATGGCTTTACCACGTACCCATTCTGCAGTTAAGCACTGTCAGGTTAGATAACACCCTGATGGCTTGACTCTATCCACAGTCCCTGAAATCATGAACATTTTGAAAAGATGAATATTTTTAAAATTGGGCAAAACAAACATAAGGATTCCTATAAACAGCAAGAAAACATGACTGATTTCTATATCTTCACACAATACAACAATTCTTTTCGTATAGTACAAATCAAGATGCTTAACATATTTTGCAAGTTTCCCTTACGTAATTAAAGGATCTTCAGTTCTGTTGACATTTAAATTATATTTCATGCTGCTTATGTAATGATGTGTCACTCTTTGTATTGAATTTGTGGCTGTACAAGTTGCACTGAATCCTTTGTTTCCTGCTTCTCTATTTTTAAATCAGGAAGGCCTGGCCGATCTTTCCCAGTTCCTGGCCCTCTGAGGCCGTGTCTGCAAGCGCGTGGCCTTCCTGGATTTGGGACACCGCTGCTGCCCTGGGGGTGAGCAAATAAGTGACATCGTGGCAAACCATACTGTCCACCTTTGCTTCATTATATCCGGGTGAGCACAATTTAAAATGAGCGTCATAGGGAGCCGTCAAGAAGAGGAAGGAAGAAGAGAGCTTCCCTTGCTTCTCAAGGCATTAATAGTCCATCGTGTATTTGTTTACCACCGTTTTCCCAAAGTACAGGCTAATGTTTGATTTGCTTGGAATCTGTTTAGGAATAAGCATACTGTCTTATGTCAGATCTATGAAGACCAGCACTGCCATCATCCCAGCACAAATGTCTTGTTTCCTAAGTGCCTCACCCAGGTGGAGACACCTCCCAGGTGTCTCATGCCTGGGACAGAGAGAAAGGGATGCTCAGTGGAAACACTTCTCTTTTAAGTCAGTCCACTTTTGTCTGAGTGGAGCTGGAGGGACAGTAAATGTCTAGCTCTGGAGCACATGTGTGTTCTTGAAGGGATAATGACTTCATTGGTTGTTAGGAATGATGGCCTCTGTGACCCTAAGGGAAGATGCATCAGCCAGAAGTACCTCTAGGGATGTCCATGTGCTGATCCCTCAGAATTTGTAGATATGCCACATTACACAACAAAAGAGCATTCACAGATACCATTAATGTTACAGATGTTAAAATAGAAAGATGACCTTGAATGATCCAGGTGGGCTCAACTGCTCAGCAGAAGGGGAAGATGTAGAAATGCAGTCTTAGCAGCATGAAGCTTGACTCCTTTGAGGACGAAGGGACAAAGTGACAAGGAAAGTGGCCAAGGAGCAGAAAGAGGCTCCTAGTGGTTTTGTGGTAAGAAAACATGGACTCACCCTCACAGCCCCATGGGACTGAATTCTACCGGCAATCCGCATGAACATGAAGGCAGTTTCATCCTCAAAGATGCTGGAAAGAAAGGCAGCCATGCGAAAACCTTGACTTTAACTCATGAGACACCAAGCTAAGGATCCACTCGATCCATGTTCTAATTGAACATTTTCCCTCTGGTATGAGGATTTAGCTCCACCTGTGCACTGAGCCACATACTTATCTTTTCTGCTTTGTGACAGGGTCTCTCTAAGTAACCAAGTTGCTCAGGCTGTGCTTGAACTTGCAGTGCTCCCTCAATCTCCCCATGAACAACACTTCTGATCCAGAGAATCATGCAATGATAAATGGGTGTTGTTCTGAGCCATTCACTTAATGTTATGGCAGCCACAGAAAATGAATGCAGAGGTAGGAAACAGATCCTCTGAGTCCTGACACAGCTGCCTCTCTTGATATAATCCTTCCATGTGACCGAACGAAGAAGAAAGTCAGTCAACGTTTATGGTGGACGAAGAGTCTCCATACCCTCGGAAGCACCAAGGCACCCATTTAATTTTGAGGGTTTGGCTTTACGAGAGCTTCTCTCAATGACTGGGGAGGTTCTATCTGCAGTTTGAAGGCAGTAAAAGTCCTCCTTAGGACTTTTACTTTAATTCCCTGGAGTGGGAAAGTCTGGCTGGCTGATTTGGGTTTCATGTCAGAGTGTAAGTGTTCGTAAAAATGAACACATGGAAGACTGCCCGGACAAATGGATTACTTTAGTTTTATCAATTAAACTGAACAATCACTTGTGAGTCCTTAGTATTAGTAAAACGTGCCCATGTGATACAGAGGGAAATAGTCTCCAGATCAAGTCTAATAACAACCCCAGAACAGAGCAAATCCTTGAGCAAAGATTCAACAAATATTTGTTGGCACGAAAGGTTGAATGTGAATTCTTGCCTTTGACTAAAACCTAGTTCTTGTCCATTTTCTCATGACGATGAAGTAAGGGAATAATTTTGATGGACCCTGAGACTATTTTCAAGATCCACTTATTTTTTCCTCCCTCAGAGTAGGAGTCAAACTATTCCAACCCCACCTGCCAAGCAATTTAGTCCACACTGAACTCCGGTTGCTTGGATTAGTCGTTTTCCACTTCTTCCACTATTAACTTGATCCTGCTACTGATTGCTTTGTTTCCGGTTTAAAAAGCACCCCTGTTTTCCTTTTTCCGCCTCCAAAGAAGACAATCTCCTTGATAGAAGAAACTAGATTACAGTGGACAGAACTGAGGCTGTGAGAGCTAAGCAAGTCTGCCTTGTGACTTCGTATGCGCACAGAAGTTAGTAAGCCTCAGGGTTTTTTGGTTGCCTTCTTTGTAATATGGAAATTAGAGTTTATAACACTCCTATTGGGTTTTTGTGGGGATTCTATTCATTTACATGTGTAAAATATTTAAATTGGTTCCCAGCACAAAATAAGTGCTCACTGAATATTAGCCACATATTTGATTTTCCAGCATAACTCCCATCAGTGACTAAAAGATATTAGATATTTAGTAAATAATTGTTAAACCTTGGTTATTAAAAAGAGAGGAGAAAGGTGATGAAAGATACGCAAACCTCCAACTATTTTTAGGATTGTATGAGTCACTTTCCCTTTGCTGAGGCAAAATATCTGACACCCTCAAATGAAAGGAAGTGAGATATATTGTGCCTCACAATTTTCAGAGGACTCGGAATGACTGGCAATGTCCAAGGCACAAACAGTATGGTGGAAGGGTTGGGTGGAGCAATGCTGCTCAGCTCACGGTAGCCAAAGAAAAGTGTGAGAAAGGAAGAACTGGTGATGGGAATACACTGTTCTAGTGGCCCATCCTCCCGCCCAGTCCCCTCTCCTAACAGCAAATGGATGCATCAGTGGACTACTCCAGGGATGAATCTAGTCCCCCATGATGCAATCACATTTTAAAAGCCCCCACTCTGAACACCTGAGACTCTGGCCAGGAGACGTTAGACCTCCTGCATCCTAAAATAATTTCCCATTTTTACCACTCAGTTTTGATGGACTGAAAAAGACAAAACAAAAATCTTTATGACTCTCAAGTGCCAGCCCCCTAATAATCCACAGAGCCCTGACACATTCAAATTTCACATTAGCCACCTGAGTGGCCTCTAGTAAGCCACTCAAGTATTCTGAATCATTGTTTGCACATCTCTCTGTTAAGCATGAGACTACCGCTCCACTCAATGTTGCCTTTTTAATTTCAAAATCAGTGGATTAGAATAAGTGGCTGAGATCCTGACACACTACATTCAGTAGCTTTAGTGGGGAATTCCCCACTCTACCTTAGTGGGGAAACTAAAGCCATCTAATATGACCTTTTTCAAATTTCCATCACTTTCAACTTTCTATCATATGGACAAACACATCGAAATGCATTCTTATGTCACATCCCTCCTTTTTGAGAGGAAGAGAAATTCTTCCTTCTAATCAGTCCTAACCTCCTTCCCATACTCTCGATCTCCTTCTTTCCAATACCCCATAAGGCATGAAAATACCACAAGAAAATCAGTCAATTTTAACTACCCACCACCAGTTATTCTCTTCATCTCCTGCTTCTTCAGATCAGCCCTTACTAGGGCCTGAAGTCCCATGTTCTGGAAACATTGCTTAAGTTTCTCTTATTCAAAACATTCTACTTGGACCTTACATCTCTTCCATCCAACACCTAGTATCACTTATCTTTCACCAAAAGCCATCATTTCCTTTTCTTTAACTGGATTTGCTTGCTAAAGTAGTAACTGACTTCCTCATTCCAATATCTAGCATTTTCCCACCCACATCTTTATCTGGCTGCATCTCTTCACAGTATCGAACATGTTGATTACATGCTCCTTGTAATTCCCACCTTGGTCTTTTTTGTGACTCCTTCCTATTGTGGTTCTTCTACCTCCGTGTCTGTCTCTCTCCCCTGCCTCTGCTCTCCTTCTAAATGATGGTTTTCCCTATGCAATCTGTCTGTATTCTGCTTATCTTCCTTTGTGAGCATCCTGGTAGCAGGGGTAGTAGAGATACCTTGAAAAGAAGAGAGGAAGACTTCTTCCCTTCTGTTACCACTGCTCATGAACGATCCCACATCTCTAAATCTACTTTGGTTCTGCTTGAAGCCCCAACTCAGCAGATGTCAACTAATACCATATTCCAGAATAATGTACTATAATACTGAGCATGACTGAAAAGGAAAGGACGTCTCAGATCAGAACCCCACTAGGGTAACATTACCAACCAGAAAGGCAGGAGCGGTGGGTGGGGTTAGGTGTCTTAAGTAACCTATTGAAGGAGACGCATGCCAGCTACAGTCAGCGTAGATCATTGGATAATTCTCCAGTGAGCCCATGAAAGCGTCTGAAAGGAGAAGGGTCACACTGGAATATCTGAAACAGCCAGAGCAACCCAACAGCAGATTCTGTTGGTACCAATCAAGGGAGATCTTTCCTGCACTCATCTCATTTTTGCACATCCAAAGTGCGAGAGGACGGAAATCTTAAATGACAATACCAATTTGAAATTTCAACGGTTATTAAAGAGCAGATGCTTTAATTACTGAAATGAGGCTCATGAGAAGTGAAAGTGACCATAAAAGGTTCAATGCTTGCTGTTCAGTGCATCAGGACAGAGTTCTGAAGTTATGAGCATCACATTCATAATCTCAACACCTGACCCTGCATCTCCACCTGATGTCTCACACACCACTCAAATTACACACGTTCCAAACTAAACTCACCCTCACATAAACTCCTGCCCAGTTCTGTACTTTCCTCAGTCACTGGCATCAACCATCCTTGATGCCCATACGTAAATCAACATCCCCAGGAGCTGGGTCAACCCCTCAGCACACCCTGTTCGTTACATCTATGCTTGTCATTGTGCTAATTCTTGTCTCTGCTATTCTTCCCCTGGTCCTCTAGACTAATTTGTCCCTGTTACCTGACCTTGATGTTGCA
Source organism: Cuniculus paca (assembly GCA_004365215.1). Classification (NCBI taxonomy): domain Eukaryota; kingdom Metazoa; phylum Chordata; class Mammalia; order Rodentia; family Cuniculidae; genus Cuniculus; species Cuniculus paca. The sequence goes on from RJWT010055663.1 coordinate 6,961, forward strand.
ACTCTACTTCTGATACACTGAGTCAATTCATTGGAGATAGTTATTGAAAATAGAACATGGTATAAAGACCTTCATTGATTTCTTATCAGTCAAGATTATTCCATTTGCATTCTTTGTAAGAGTGACCCGTCCTTTTATAGCTCTTCCATTTTCACCTAGAGCTATAAGATGTTTCAAGCCACACACTCGAGCTGAGCAGACACATCTGTGCACTCTTGCATCCCCAAACACACACCAGCACTCGGGGCTCAGCTTAATTGTTGTGTTCTGTCATCCCATGAGCAATGCCTGAAATGTCTTTCCCACCAACCTGCATCAGAGCACTAAACTCTTCATCCTATAAAATGCAATTGACTTTTTCAGGAAACCAACCCTGGGACTCCTCTTTCATACGGTCTGTAGCAAACCTAAGGCATGTGTGCCACAGCAAACAGAGCCCTCTCCTTCGGCAAGTGAGTAAATCTCCCCGGCACCAAGCATTGGACACTTGGGTTTGACTGCAGTGTTGGCACCTTGTGATAAATACGTGGGTTTGGGGTTCCAGTTTGGGCACTGGTCTTCGCTCTTACCTCTCTTATGCATGATTTGACACAGATCTCTCTTTTGCACACTGCCACACACTCTACTCTGTTTACTTATGTCTCTTTAGCTAAATTATATTGCTGGAGGAATGTGATGGCATTTCATTCATCTGTACAACTCCAAACTCCATTCTGAAGAGCTACATTTCCTTCATCACATTATTTCATTTAACCCTCCAACCAAAATTGTGAAAGCTTTTGTTCATTATTTCCAAATAGTGAAATAGTCCTAGACACCACAAACAACCCACTTAAAGACCACCAAATGAATCAAGAGTAGCTAGCAACCTGTATGATGTCTGCACGGTCCAGGATTCATATGCAGCCCACTGACTCACCCTGACATCTCAACCTAAAAGTAGGAGGTGGCATCAAATTATATAATGAATATCTAAAAATTGAAGAACTCATTGCAGTGAAAGACACATTGTCATTACCCCTGCCAAATACTTGCTCTCTCTTTATTTGCATTCATCTCTGCACTCTTGCCACTTTCTGCAGCAGCTCTGCAAGTCCTCTGTCCTGAGTGTCTTTCTGGGGTGTGATAAAAAGCACAGTGACTGCTGCCCCAAGTGCCATCCAATAGAAAGCCAGCCTCGTAAGAACACGACAGTATCCTCACCCATCTTAGTCACTGGACCTGGCACTGTGAAACTTCTAGCTCTTCCCCAAAGTCAAAACGACCATGAAAGGGAAATGTTTTGAATTGATTCAGGACATTGTGGCAGGTGCAGCATGGCAATTGATGACGCTCACAAAAGAGAGCTTCCAGAGCTGCTTTGGAAAGTGGCACGAAGTGGGATAGTGTGTTGAAAGCGAGGGGGAGGGGAGTATTCTGACAGGGGTTCATAGCAAGGTGTCTTTTACTGTAATTTTTTAAATTTAAACACTCACTGTATTTTTTGGTCACATCTTGTATATGCGTAACAAGACACAGAGTACCTGAGAACATGAACAGGAATTTCCTCCAGTCCAGAAACATCAGAAAGAAAATCTATTACAGTAAAAAACTATACGGGCCAAGATGGTTCTGAGATGTGGTAAAGGATCGTGGTACCTTCAAGAGTCCTGTTGTCATGTATGCCACGTGTATTTTACCGCATTTGGTATTAAGCAGAGAAGGGTTTACATCACTATGCAGCTGTACTGGCTTATTCAACGCAACTCTAGTGCCAGCTCAAGACTTCCTGCCTAAGACACCATTGTTTGTCAGACTGAATCACAGTATGTTTTCCCCAGGAAACCAGCAAGCTTCTGGCACCACAAGTGAACTGTTCTTTTGGTTTCGACTTATTCATCTGCATCTCCATCTCATAAATTAGATAATATTGTGCTGCATTATTAATGGAAGCATGAGAAGAAATCTTTTCCCCTCAATTTTATCTATGTGAATTTGAGATAGCAAATCATGCTTTTTTTTCTCTCTACCTTTTTCCACTCCTATCTCTTTTCTCTTTTCTACTCCTTTTTCTGCCTTCTCTCCTATCAAAGCAAGATGTTGTCTCTAAGCTCACAGTCCCAAGGAGAAATAGGGAAGGTCAGAAATGTTTTCGGTAAGTAGATAAAGGAGCCATAGAAAGAGTGAGCAGCCCATCCCCGCCAAACCTCCTGGACTGGGGTCCTGAGAACAGAAAGATCTTGGTATCTGCTTCCCAAAACTATCCCTTGGAAGTGGGTGAGACTCCTAAGGAAGACGACTTTATCCTATGCACCACTGCTACCTATGAGCCCTGAGTCTCCTGGTCCTGCACAAGGAGGATCAGAAGAGGCCTGGGTTAAAACTCCTCCACCCCAATCATTACCAGGACATAAAGAAGTAGGACTACAGGACAACAGGCTTCTTCTGGTGTTTAAGCCATCCTGCAGGCCCAGTGGCCAAAGATGAAGCTACCCTCTGTCCAGATTCAGGACTTGGGACTCACCCTGGAGCATGAGAACACCAAGGAGATCTAAGCTTAAGTTATCCTGCAGGTACACAGAATAGGACTCAGACAGAATTGAAGATATGTTAGTGAAAGCGAAGACAATCATAGTTATTGTAAAATAAACAATGACAACAAGGACATACATTGGACAGTTTTTAGACACTTGATTGATAGTGGTATCCAAAGCTGCCTCTACCATGTGGAAAGGTGGGAAATGCCCTACACCTTACAGTTGTGTCGGGCATCACACTGGGGGACATGCTGCACAGAGACTTAGTCCCTCACTGAAGGAAAAGAGAGGTGACTTCTGCAGCTGAGTCCTTCTCTCAAGGTCTCCTCTTCCTGCTCCTTCATTTTAAAGAAAACCATAAAGATGCAATATGGGAGGAGATCACTGGGACTCTTTTTCCTCAAAGTATGCTCTCTAAGCAAACATGCAGTGGTATCAACTTTTGCATCTAGATTTTCCAAACATCACATTCTCCATTCCATGACAGGACTGTGTGTGAGCCCTGGCTGAGTCTGCTAGTCCTCAGAAGTCTGTTAACCATGTTGAAAGACCAGTGCTTTGCTCTTGAGTTACTGTTGAAGCCAAGAAAAGTAGCATTAAATGCAAAGACACACACTGCATAACCGTATTCCAGTCAGCCCAGGACACCA
>RJWT010055664.1:0-10129 GCA_004365215.1 Cuniculus paca
CTTTCTGCTGGTCCAGTGAATGTTTTTCCAACTGATCTTTAACTCTGCTGCTAATGCTGCTAATGCTAATAGGAACTTGTTCCAGGGCTCATCCATTTTTCTGGTTAGCATCTGTAGCAGTTCAATTAACTCTTTTACTTTAGAGAGCTCTTGGCCTCCACAGTTTTGGTTTAAAAGGACATCATGGTTAGTAAAGAGCCCTCTCCAAGGTAAAACCAAATTCTCCTTCCAAAATAGCTTAATGATTTTGATATTTTTACATTATACTTTTATTAATTCTTGAAAACAGCTTTTGATATTGCCTTCCATGAAAATTTTCAGAATTCTCAGAAAACAATATACATGAAACCTACCCACACTATCTCAAATAAAAATGAGTATTTGTTGAATCATAGAAGCAAACCAAAATGAGAGAATGCTGAAATCTACAGGTGCCAACAGCAAAGGGATTGAATGTGTTCGACTTCACTCTAGTAATCATATCCACTTCTTTCTGAAAGTCAATTCATTTTCATCTTATTTTTAGTTCAAGTTGCTGAGAAAGGACTCAAAGGAATGGTGGGTAGCATTTAGATCTCAAGTCTTACAGGATCCATGATAAAAAAAAAAGGAATGAAATAAATCAAAAAGTCTTCCTCAACAACCTCATTCATAAAACATCTCAGAGAGGTGAAAAAAATCTTTTTGTAATGGTTTATTGATTGTGTCAATTTGAAAAGTTAAGAAACTAAATCGGCTCAGCAATTCTATGCCCTAAGATCTGGAAGACCCAGCCTAGAGTAACTCATCCCCTGGATAGTATAAAGGGGAAATGAGGAATGATGGACTTGCTTCTATTCTTCAGAGGATCTCCAGGGTCTTCACCTTCAGGTTGGACATCATCTCCTGACTTCTACAGGAGACTCTTCCTCTGTCTCAGATCCTTCACCCTTCTGGCACAGACTCTTCAGCCTTCCATCGCAGACCCATTGGCCTCCTGATACAAGCTAGCATGAGACACTGAAGTGAACTCCAGACCTTGGACTGAAACCTTCAGTCTCCAGCGTGCAGACAAACCCTCTGCATGCTTCTTCATTCAACACTGTGACTGACCCTTGTAAGCCGATCTTGTAGTTTCTTATACATTTGTGTATCTTGTGTTTTATCTGTTTCTCTAGTAAAACACTGACTGATACACCACTTATACTTGGTACTCATTCAGTCTTTTCTACTTGCTAATTTCTAGATTAATTATAGTGGCCAGCGAGATAAGACAAGACTAGCTCAATTTGGGTGACCTATGACTCCCAACAGTATTGTTATAGAAATGTTATCATCTGTAAAATTATACACCACTTCTCCTCCAATAATGAGATAGTTTTTCAGAAGAAGTGACCTGTTCTAGATCTAGATAAGAATGATTTTTTCATGAGAGCGTATACTCCTGTTTTACTTGCAGTGCTGATCTTACACTTAAGTACTTGTAGTACTTGAACTTGCAGTACTCTTTTCATTTTTATGTTGACAATAGTCCTATTCTATAATTCCTTTTTAAAACACATTGCAATGCACCTTATAACAATCTCTCTTTTCATCACTGACTGTTGGACCAACTTCTCAGATACACTATGTTCCAGACAAAAATGCATTAGATCTCCTACCTTCTACCCAAAAGTAAAGATAGTTTTGGGGAGAATCTGGTGCTTTCTAGAGGCATTCCAACCATTTTAATTCTCATTTCCTTTTTATATATAATTTAAAAATTGATACATCATCTTTTCCTGTGAAATAAATCTGGTAAATAGAAACCACAATGTTCTAAACAAAAATGTATAACTAAACCATGCAATTTATTTAAACTGTTATGAAATGATTTTAAGTAGATTCTTATTTTATCTGCAATAATCTTGTAGAGAACTTCTTGACATTTGCATTTTATATGTTAATAACCTAATGTCTGCAGAGACTTGTTCAAAGGCTCATAAGTTTGTTATTTTCTGTTTTGTAGATATTCAGATTCATAGTGGGACTAATACTATTACCTCCTTTGGAGTGTAGATATGAGAATTCAGCCTTTTTAGCCCACTGACTTCACGGGTTCTGCAGCACATTATGAAACTTCAGGCCCTCTAATCATATGAGATGCAAACAGGTACACGTATACACATTCCTTATGCTTTTCTATGAAAATCTGAGGCTTACACCTGTACTGACGGATTTGGGAAAATTCTTCATTACTTGAGATCCTCAAGTTATCCTAAGCTTTCTGGTCTTCCTTACTGATTTATAAGCCTGGAAGTCTTTTAAGTCAGGTATCAGACAACTTTTGACAAGAAGGCTTTGCAAGAATTGGCTCCATAAATTCAACCTTGCGTCTTTAAACAGGGTTAAATCTTAGTGTGTACATCATGTTCAAATATGACATTCCAGTAAAAGGTTCAGTAATATAGCAAGTGTTTGCAATTATAACCTGTTGCAAAAAAAAACCCTGATTTTATTGAGTATATGCATATAATTATATAGCTAAAGAAATAAGAACACTCAAGTTTTTGAAATCTGAAGGAATCAGGCAACAAGAAAAGATCAATGCTTAGTTTCTGTTTTCAAAACCATAATCTACTGAATTGTCATAAATATAGATAAGAAAAAAGGGAAAGGGTTTCCTTAAATATGAAAAATAGAACATTAAAGAAACAGTAAACAAAGACTATAATCAGCTTTTACCACTTCATTCAATTCTATGTAATTAATTCTGATTCTATTTGATCTTGGGTTATACATTTAAGAGTATGCCGTTTTCTCCACTTTAGTTCCAAAAATGGTTACTCAGTACAGTGCTATGGTCTCAAAGTTATTTAAGCAATATCACCATTGAGTACAGCAAGCAATTTCAGAAATGAATTGTGATAAAACAAAAACTGTGAGCAATTTCCTAAAAATTTCATAGTTTGTGATATCATAAAATTTTGTCCATACTAATTCTTTTCTTTCATATTTGATATGCTTCCCATGCAATTCAACACACCAAATGAAACAAGATATTTGTAATAGTCTATTGAAAAGGTAAAAGAACAAAATGAGATTTTCCAAGGTTCCTTTTGAGAAATCTCAAGATCAGTTAGAGAGAAAGAAGACACTAAGGATTTGATTTTGGAAAAGGAAAATTGCCAAAAATATAAGGAAAAAAATACCCTTAGCTGTTTTAAAAGTGAGAAATTTTGATTCTTTTACATTGTCAAGACCATAACAAAGGTTAATATAAAACATGAACAGTTATTCTAATAAAACACAAAACTTTAATTTGTGAGGTAGATTATTTAAAAAGGAAAGGAAGAAACCCTTTATAATCTCAGATAATATCTGATAATATCAGACCAGTAATTTAAAAGAAAAAATATTGTCTTTCTTAACAAAGAAAACCAAATTCTACTTTTGTATCAGTACATTATTGGGCTTTTAAAAATCTTATAAGTAAATCCATGTAATTTTATGAGTTTTGACCACTCATGAAGTTTTTTAACAATTTTATATACCCATTCTATTTTGTTCTTTAGTTTTCTCTGTATTAAAAAAACAACAGTTATTTTACTTTTAGAACAAAATTACTGTCTTTCTTCCTTAACAAAAGATACTCTATATCTTTACCTTTCCTCATGAATAACACGTTACTTAACTTTATACCTTTTCATAAAAATGTGTTTCCTTATTGTTACTATTAGTTTTATTTGAACATATCAATTATAATTTATAATTGCAGTGGTTACTTTTCTCTTATTGCTGAGGCAAAATACACCCAAAATGAAGGTAGCAAAAGTTTATTTAAGCTTACAGTTTTTGGAGGTTTCACTTCATACACAGCTGGCTCCAAAGCAGGATGGTGTGACTTAGAGTCAACCATTCACTGCAGCCACAAGCTACAATAGTGAAAAGGGAAAAAGGAGAAGGCATGCCTCAGTTCCTCTCTTATATTTCATTCTGGCTACCTGCCCCTGGGAAGATGCAGCACTCACACTGCCAAATCCCAGCATCAGACAATGAATCATTCACAAATGCTAGATTCAGCCACCTCCATGACTGTATGAGACTTTGGGGTACATTTAAACACAAACCATAAAAATAATTATTAGTAAAATGCTGTCATAAGAGCTTGCAAGTAAACATTTATGAATTGTCATATATCAGTCTTCTTCAGCAAATTAGCAAATTTGTGAATATCCCTTCTCACAATTTTATAGGTATCATTCCTCCTAGTACATTTTTTCAAAAAATCAAAAAGTGGCAAAAATAGCATACTCATTAACAGATCCAAATATATTTTGTCTTTTTATACCATGTAAAATTAAGTAGCCTCAAGACTATAAAGTTAAACTGATGCTTTGCAATGAGTGTTTAAGTAAATTATCCTAGACATCAGGTAAGTATTTAATGAGTGTCAGTTTAATTTAGTGTAACTCTTAAGATTTCAAGTTAACCTAAAAACTTTCTAGGAAGACATGGTACAACATTAGACAAAGATAGTCATTATATCACTAAATTTCCCTTTTCATAATTACTATGATACACAAATGTTAGACAAGCATTGCAAAATCCAAAACATAAAAAGGTAAATACATGATTTCTGTTTATTTTACTATCATACTTCATGTACATAAAGTAATGATTATCAACGATTTATTTTTCCTAAAACATAAGATCTTCGGTTTAACTGATAACTTTCACAATCTCAAACATAGAGTAGATACAATATGCTATTTCACTAGTGCAAGTAGAATAAAAATGAATTCTCATACACTTAATGGTGATGACACAGAACACGCACCTGTTTTTATTAACTCACCAATAATAAACTAACTTTTTTGCTCTTTTTTTTTTTGAGGAAGAGTTTCACTATATGGTTCAGGCAGGCGCTGAACTCACTTTGCAGCCCAGGCTGGCCTCAAACTCTCGACGATCCTCCTGCCTCAGCCCCCTGAGTGCTGAGATTATAGACAATAAACTAATATTATCTATCAAAATTTGCCCAAGCCATTTGTAGCCTAGCAAAGCATTTTGTTTTTCATATTTCTTGACTTTTTAGGAATAATTAGTTTATAAGGCTTATTTATCTGTAAGTAGATTAAACTAAAAACTCACTACAGATTTTTGTAAAAATCTCCAGCAGTAGAAAATATCATGCAGGCACAAAATGTATACATATATACATGAGCATGCATCTTACAGTTTCATCCTAAAATTTGAACCATGGGCTAGATAAATACAGCAATGTAGTCTCATTTTTATTCCAGATTTTTTAATCTAGATTCTCTTTCAACAAAATCATATTTTCATTTAGATTGCACTTTTGGCAGATGGAACAATTTAAGGTTTCCTACTTAATACAAAGGATGATACCTCTAATCTTTACTCATGGAGACCTAGCATTTTCTTTACTAGGATGTGTAATCCTCTGTAGATTGTGGAAAACATGTTATGTGGAAGACAGAGGGAACATCAAAGTGCACTCATATGTCTGCAAAGCACTTTTGCCTAAATAAGTTATCCAATTTACTTATGTTATCACTCATTTTGCTCATTTGTCTGTTTTTACTTTTCAGCATCAGGACGTTGCCATTGTGTATCCTGAGTCCTATGTATCCTTCATAGGGAGAGGAAGACTAAAGTCAAGTGAACAAGAGGTTAGACTAGGAAAGGAAAGGGCCTGGTAGGTCTGAAGGAGGCAGAAGATTCAAGAGAGCTGAAGGAAAGTCTGAGATGTAGAAAGAATAGAAGCAATGGGAAGCCTTGGGAGATCTTAGGTTTTTCCACAGGCTACAGAAGTTCCCTTTTTGCCTTTGTAAAAGCCTACCAACAAAAAGAAGTGAACGGGGATGGCAGACCACATACCTTTCAGGGGAAAAAGAGGAAGTTTCCATGTTAAACTACTGGTATTCCTCTACTAATAACCACCAGAGGAATTTTGGGCTCTAACCCAGATCTGTTTGTTCCATAATCTAGTTATTAGGGTATTTCGGCACAGTAGAGAAGTAGGAGATATCCAAATGTTAGGGTATTTTGGCACAATAGAGAAGCAAGAGATATCCAAGGGAGGAATTTATTGGGGGCTAAGGATGCAGAGAGGAATGTCCACCTGGTGTGGTTGAGGGTATGGAGAGGGCAGGGGTTATATGATCCCTGACCGGAAGGGGACGGTGCTTGGGGTGGGCACTGATGATGTGTAACAGACTCGTGGTAATTCCAGCATTTCGGTGCACATAGGAGGAAGCTGTAATCAGGGAGACAGGGGCTAGTGGTCTGGTTATACCACTGCCGTAATGTCCAGTAATTTATATTAGGACAGAAAGCTTTCACTAGTCACTTATAAACAGAAACCTGGAACTCTAATGCAGCTTCTGTTTACCCAGACCTCTAACCTACAGTACGTTAGAGTTGGACTCTAACAAGGCTTCTAGTGTATGCAGATTGTACAGAATCAAAATTTGTCCTTACCAGCTTCAGTGATCTGTCACTGGATCACTAGCTAAGACACTACACTCACTAATGAATCTCTGGTCAGTTACTCAGGAGTAAGGCAAAAGGGTTTAAAGGCGAACCCTAGGAGTCCTGGGAGAGAGATCTAGGAATCTGGTTGCAAAAATAGTACTATTGCCACCTGGCTTTTCTTGGTTTTTGGCAATTTGAGGAACATTCACCCAGACCAGACTGCCAAAAAAATGGCGAGAGAACACATTCAATCAAGGAGGTGATTTCAAAATGAAAAAACTTATTGCAAAGCAGGATGCAGCTAGCAAACAAGTTGATTTGTCATCAGAGTGTGAGCTACCCTGACCTTCTTTGTTATGATTCTTTTTATTTACCATATTTCCTGTTTTGGGGTATTTTACATCCCTACTCTGGTACATTCATGATTTATCGTGTCCTACCTTTAATTTTGAACTGCACATGCATTTTCACCTCACTTGTCAGTAACTAACGGGATGCAAGAGACGTAATGCATATAGATGAAAGCTTAAATATATGATCAGGATAATGGGTCAACCCAAGGACACCTGGGGCAGTCAGGGTGAATGCTCTACTGGGTAAAAACTTCCTAGCTTTCTTCATGATTAGTTGGTGGTTGCCTCTCCACTTAAGGTCTTCTTTCAAAAGGTCAAGGCCATTTCACAATCATTTCACAACCTGGCCCACATCTTACTTTCAGTTATGAGAAAGAACAGCTTGGACTGGTTTCACCATCCTCAACCACCTGCAGAAAGAAGAGGTTGTATCAACTTGACTGTCCTAGACCATTCCCCAGTGCTCATATTTTACTACTTGCATCACTGTCTAAATCACAGCAGCATACTTATCAAACAAAAAATAGCTTGAAAATGAAGAGTTGAGAACAGACTCTGGTAGCTGTTGCAACAAAAGAACCAATGACAGTCTATATTTGGGCTTAATTCCAAATATAACACAAACAACAGCAGACTGATATCTGTTATGATTTATATCTAGATGCCCCCACAAAACCTTATGTAGTCATTGGAGGTAGCTGGATCTAGGATGTGTGTTGCTGGGATCAAGGATGTGATCTTGAGATTGATTCCTGTTGCAGTGCTAGGATTAAAGGTCTCCTATCCTGGAGGTGAGTGCTGCCTGCACTGAGGATGGGTAACCTGGCTAAGATATAATGAGGTCTTCATTTGTTGCTTGCTGCTTGCTGCCTTCTGCCTTCTGCCTGCTATGAACTGTTTCTCTTCTGCCATTCTTCCTGCCTTGGAGCCAGCCAATTATGAACTGAAACCTCTATAAACTGTGAGCCACATAAGCCTTTTGTTCCTTAACTTTTGGTGTGGGGTATTTTGTTTCAGCAATAATAAAAGTAACTAAGATAATATCCAAAAATGAAGGATAAGTTAGTAGAGAATTACTCTGTAGATAAGGTTATTCTTTGCTAAACTGACCTAACAAGTTTTATGCTAAAGACAGGTCAAGGTACTCAGATATCACTTGGGAGATGGTTGAAAATAATTTCACAAGTTAGTAAAGGGGATAAGATAATGTTGTACAATAGGTTCGTTAAATGAACTTAATATGAGTGTTGTTAAAATTGGGGTCTCCAGGAAGACACCAAAGTAAGCTCAGAGACATTTGTCTAGAATTTGGTAAAGGAGAGAATAATCATTCCTTTTGTACAGTATTTGTATTAATGGACAACACAATTATCAAATTATTAAAGCTTACTTTTAGGCATAATATCATCTATATTTCCATAAATGTTTTAAGGTAGCCACTTTCAAGATGATAATCTGTTTAAAAAATGATTTTACCTAAGATTAGCTTCAATCATTAACATATTTCAAAGAGCAATGTGTGTTTTCTTAATAAAAGTAAACCCTGAATTATTACATTTACCAACCCAGAATGCAACTTGTGTTTCTTAATAAAAGTACACTCTGCTTAGATAAAGGGCATAAAGGTTCGGTAGAATTTCCTAATGGTGGCAGAAAGAGAAAGGAAGATTTACTTTTCTGGCTGTGGAACCTAAGCCTCCTGCGATGAGTGCTCAGATGGCTTCAAAGGTCAAGTAGGAATATAAACAAATGAAGGTTTGCTCCAAAACAGTGTCTCAGTAGCATTCACTACACAGAAACACTGGTTGAAGAGTAAGCATATAGGAGAATGTTTGATGAAACATGCAGTTTTCGTATTGTCCTTTTCATTTGCAACGGAAAAATGATGCAACACAGTAATGGATAACAGGTAAAACTTGGATGTGAGTTAGGGAAACAAGCATTAGGGAATAGCAGCAACTATGGGGAATGGATCCAATGTATCTTTTCTGCATAGGCTACCTGTTCTTCAGTTCAAACTTGTTATGCACATGTACAGATCACAACTGTGGCCAAATGGCCTAATTTTTCAAGGGAGGCAATAACTTTAATAATGTCTTTAAATATTAAAATTTAGGCATGCAATTTAATATGGTCAAAAACACTTTTCAAACACTGTGATATTCAGATACCCTAAATAGAATTAGGAATAGATACAGAAAAATCTGAAACTATAAAATAATTTGAAAACTCTGAAAAGGGACTACATTTTAAGGACTGCCCTAAGAACTCTATCAAAGTCATGAGGTCCATAGAGTTATAGTTCAGAGTAAGGACTAAACTAATCTTTTATCAATTAGGTAGAAGTGTACTTTTCCCTGCTTAGGCTGATAATTCTCTAATTTAAAAACAATGGCCAGGGAACTAATTGAAACTCTCAGAGCTCAAAATTGCAAAGTAAATAGGTAGATTGTTTGCTAGGGGATGTTAGCTCTTCAGGTGATAGATCTTGAGGTGAGAGTTAGAATTTAGGCTCAAATTAAGATGTGCTGTGGAATTCTGCCTCCCATCATAGCCCTTTGCCCAGGACAAAATGTCCCTGAATGGCCAGGTTAATTCATTGTGTTTCAATCAAATAGAAGAAAAACCTACAGTGGTACTCCAGGAACCCAGGGTACACTCTCTGCTTTCTCTTTCTTTCTTGTCATCTAGTACAGAGGGCTTTTACTTATACAAGACAAAATTATTATTAACAACAAAAACCCCAAGTAAATAAAGTTTTATAGGGGAAAAAAATCCGAGAGTAGTTGCTTAAACTTTGAAAGTCAATGCCCTCTTTTATAAGAAATGTTTCATGAAGTATATTCATAAATATGACACACTTTCAAACTAACATTTAAAAATTAGCAGTTTAATGCCCCAATTTAAACACAAAAGATAGAATGATTTGTAATATATATTAAAATGATAAACAAAGCACCCTCAGAAATTTCCAAAATGCTTTCCATACTACAAGCATTAAAAACTGCTGCCATAGATTGACTGTGTGACATATGCATACTTTGTCTAGATAAGTGGTTTCGCACAGGGCTATAAATTCTTTAAGACAACTAATTAATGAGATCCTGAGGATACTTAGGATCTGGATTATTCCCCAAAGGCCCCATGTGTTAATGTTTGGTTCATAAGTTGTGACTTTACTGGGAGGTGGTGGACGCTTTCAGAGGTGAGACCTCATTGGAGGAAGTCAAGTCACTGGAAAATGCCCTTGAAAGTGACATTGGGATTCTGATCGCTCCACTTTTATTATTGCTGTTGTTGTTTCCCAGATGGTAGGG
>RJWT010055665.1:0-10180 GCA_004365215.1 Cuniculus paca
CTTTCCAATTCTACTTTTCTTTGCCTCATCTTGCTTGCATCTAACAGCTTTCAATGTAACTTCCCCAAAACAACAAGCAAAGAAACTCCCTCTTTATTGCAGGTCTGTAGATAAATAGTGTTCATAGTACCTTTGTTTTGGTAACTGTAACAAGAACAATAAAATTGTCTCTTTCTCTTCCCAAGACAAGGGCAGAATAACACTGGGATTACTTCCAGATGCACACTGAATCAGGGGGGAAAAGCCATTCAGAAGAGTTCACACAAGGCATGAAGGATAAAGAAAGACCCTGCTTGGCAACCACATTATATGGTGTAGCCAAGCAGCAGAAATGGTCCCACCAACTACCACACACTTAGATACTCATAACCTTGTGTGTCTCCTTCTATATGAATCCGAGCTAACCCTGTGTGACCAATGAAATATTGCCAAAGTGACATCACATGAGCCTCTGAGAACTTCTTGGGCTCTAAAACTGTAAAAACTAAGAATGTCTGTTCTTTAAGCTACTCCAATCTGTGGTATTTTGTTATCACAGCCTGAGTTGAGTAATGCAGAAAACTGGTAGCCTTTGTTGTGCTTGCTGGTTTACATTTGGAGAAGTCAGCTACCATGTCAGAAGTCTGACTACTCTTATAGCCTCATTCTGTAAGGAAGCGCCAGCTAACCAGGTGCAGAAGATAGAAGGAGATACAGAGAGACAGACAGAGACAGAGAGGGATGGAGAGAGATGCCCACCCATCTCCAGCTGCCCTATGTGAAGGTAAGTGAAGACGCCATCTTGGACTTCCATCCATTCAAAAATTTCATGTGACTCCAGTTATCTGATAACATAGCCCAAGATACATCAAATGACAACCACCTAAACGAATCCACATAACTCAGAACTATAAAAATAATCAAATTGCTAAAAAACAGTGAATTTGGAAAAGGCAGGTTAGCTAGCAATAGATAACTGGAACATTATAATTAGCGATGAAGGAGACACTTGCCAGGGGCCTCTAAGATACATTATCTTTATATAATCAGGTATCACAAATCCCATCTGCTGCTCTCCAACAGAAATGCACAAAACTTTGCTGAAGTTATACATCCTATAATACCCAAGGTAGGGTCAGAATTCAGCAGTGTTTCCATCAGCACCCTTGTTTCTTCGGTTTTCCTTCCCTGGACCAGTATGTTAATAATGCAACCATATCTGTGGCCACAGTGTTTTTAAGTTGACTTCTCAAATCCATAAAAATGAATTGGATCTCTTACTTAGCCTTGTATTGTCCACTGCCCTGTAAAATGTTTCCTGTCAAATTCCTTCCACCCAAAATGGGCACAGATAACTAAAATATCTGGGAAAAAAAGCAAACGAAGGGTTGGAAAATTGTTTACTGTTTCTAGTAACTGCAAATCTTTGCAAAAGAGGCTGTGGAGAATACTGTCTCCCCACTATACTATGTGTCTTAGAAAAGAGCAAATAGCAGCACCCTTGGCTGTTCCCTGTGCTTTCTGCAGAGTTGAGGAGTCTGGGAGAGCAGCACAGGTTTGTTGAAGGTCTGACTCTGCAGAACTCTTCTTGGCTGGAGTGTTCAAATTTCTCATCTCCACCATGACTCCTCCAGTCCTGGAATCCTGCGTTGCCTTCTAAGCCAGGAAGCTACAATTCAGCCTTGCTGTAGCCTCACCTCCCCCAGTCCCCTATCTGCTCTCAGAAGTCTGTCCTTTATTTTCCAAAGTCTGCACCCCACCACAGACCTTGCAGTCCAACACCACTGCCCTCCAGCAGCCACTGCTATTGCTGTGCATGGCTGCTCACAAGACCAAGCACAGGCCCCACTGAAATATCAGGAGTAAAAACACCATGAAACCAAAAGGATAAAGTGAAATGGAGAAATACTTGTGCACACACCAAAATCAAGAAGAAAAATCAGGAAAGAGGTGAGTCGGATGGTGGCAGTTACTTTTTGCTGAGCTCCGACTGTGTGTAAGAATGGATTAGTGCATACAGAAGTCATATCCTTCTCTCTGCTGATGCTTCTCTTTGTATCTCTGCTCCAAAACAAACACCTTGGGTCACAATTTTCTAGGTATGGATTCTCTTCTAAAATGTGGGTTCAGCTAGGCCAGCTATGTGCCAAGACCAGTGGCAACAGCACAAGTAAAACAACTGCTGGTGGATAGTAGAGAATTGGCTGATAGCACATGAGACTTACAGTCAATAGTCCAGCCGGGCATGGGGGTGTATACCTACAATTGCAGCACTCGGCAGGCTGAGGCAGGAGGATCACCATGAGTTTGAGGTCAACCTGGGCTACGCAATAAACTCGAGACCAGTTGAAACTGCATAGTGAGACTCTGTCTCACTAAAACAAAACAAAACAAAACAAAACAAAACAAAACAAAACAAAACACAGTCCCACTTCATTTATTCCATCAATGTGTGATTCAGGATCCCCAGACTTGTGTCTGAATGCACTGTGAGCATGACACTGGAAAAGGTCAACAGAAGTGATGGGCTAATTGGAAAGAGTTGCCATTGAGAGGAACAAGGTAACTTGTAGAGATAGGGTCAGTTCCCTTTTACAGATAGAGAATCTGAGGCTAAGTGATAAATGCCCAAGTGCATAGGGGAAGGAAGTAGCCTGTGCTTAATCAGCAAGGCCAGTCCTTTACACAAGTTTAAGAACCTATCCTGAGACCCAAGGTAAATTATGCATATTTTTCTGGTATGTGGCCAAAGGTATTTTCTACTTTTTGTTATGAGGACAGGACAGGAAATTTAAGATGTAGTATTTTGGAACAGATTCAAACAAACCCTGATTAAATGTTCATATATTATTATTATATAAATAAGTGAAAAAATAGGTTTTTGAAACATTTGTTAGGCAAAGGGGTTGAGCAATAGCCACATACTTTTCTGTCAATCTAGAAAAACCAAGTCGATTTGCTGATGGCACTCTGTGCTTTTCTTGCTCAGCCAGCAGGAGAAAGGGCTGGGTGCCTGCAGATGGGAGCTTCTCCCTTTTTTGGGTGTCACATGTTCTCAACATTGTTAAAGTGATAATTAAACTCAATTAATAATTGCCACTGGGTGCTTTTCTTTCCTGTTATCTCCAAAGTTCCAAAACCATATGGTGAAGCATATTTTGTATGATAGCTTTGTAGATTATGAATTTAAAAAAAAAAAAAGGATGGGAAAACTAGTAAGCTATCAATAGGAGAGAAAAAGTACTTAAAATCCAGGCTTTTCCTCTTCCAAACTAGTGTCACTTTGAGCAAACAAGAACTTTCTAAGCCTTGGTTTGCAAACTAAAAAATAAACATAATAATTATTCTAGAGGGGTTTTATGAAGACTATTGCTAATAAATACAACAGTTCATTCAACAATAACCAATAGTTATCACTATAAAAAGACATACATTATGCTTTTACAGTTGTGCATGTTAAGTTTTACCTTTTCTTATATGCTTAGTACCCTTTTGAAGATGTATAAGCATTTACATGAAATCAATATTGATATAACTGCATATGTTAATATACAATCATATGTCCTATAATTAACACTCATCTATAAGCATCTTCCACATCATTCTTCTTCCATATAAGGAGATAGAGTCTCAGGGAAGTTAAGAGAACCCTTCAAGTTACTGGCTCAGCTGAGAGCTCTGTTCTCACTGTGTGGCTAAGGGCAGCCAGCCTCCCACAGCTCATTCCTCCCTGCACAACCTTGCAGGCTGACTCCTTGCTGCCTGCACTGGGGTCTGATGCCCCACATCCTACTGTAATTACAAAGGAACATCCATGAAACGTTCCTGAGCTCCAAATGGATTAGACACAGCAGCCTTTTAAATGGAACTCTTAACACGATTATCTTTATTTCTCTTTAGTAGTTTCCCTAAGTAAGCCATGCCTTTAGAAGCACCTAATACAAAGTGACAACCTTCGTCATTTTCCAAAGCGCCGATGGACGGGCATAGAGAGAGTCCATTGTCACCATGGTAATTACTGCACAATACCTGACGGCCAATGGACAGTCAGGAGGCTCAGCCAGCAGCTGAATCCGGCATTGTCCTGGCCTGATAAAAAGATTAGAAGCCCTGAAAAGCCGGGGAGCAGGATCTCACAGCTCTCTCGCTGAGCCCTGAAAGGCCCATTGTGCTGCCACCATAAATTCTGGGTTCCCTGGGCACTTGACAACTGAAGCCAGGGATAATAGAATTCTTGTGTCCAACAAAACACTCCTTGTCCAATGCCAGTCTTATCAGCCACATTTACAAATGTCTTTCGTTGTACCCAAATAATTCCCTATTAGAAGGGCTATTGGGAGCAGAACTAAATAAATATTCACAGCCTTTGTAATATCTTTGGGAAATGAATAAACAAACAGTCATGTAGCATATGAGCAAACCTCCTGCTACTCTCTACATTTTATTCCTATTTCTTGCCCCAATTAGGAAGTTTTACTTTCTCTTTAACATATGGCAATATCAGACACTCCAGTTGTATTTGCCATCTACTGTATGACCCAGATATTACTGCCTTGGTGCTTCTGTATGTATTCTTTTAAAATTTATATTTCCAACAGGTTGGGAGAAAGGGTGCTTGATTTATTCCACTCCTATCTCTCGAAAAAAAAGAAAGGTGGAGATATATAAAAAAAAAAAAAAAACTTGCCCGAGATAATCAAGCTAATTAGCACAATGGGAATTCCTATCTAGATGTCCCTGGTTGCAAAGGCCCTGACCTTCTCACCTTGCCATGATGATTCTTCTTCTAATTAAAAAAAGAAAAAGGGATAAAAATCAGAATAAGGAGGGAAAATCTAAATCATTCACTGTAAAACTTTCATATAAACATTGAGCCTATGTATATTGTTATACAGCCTGAGAAAACCTACAAGAAAATATATTTTAACTTTTGCCCTAAAACATACCCATTTTACCTCTAACTTTTGAGAACTTTTAAAAATATTGTTGTTGCTTGTTTGTTTTTTGAGGTGGCAAGCTAACACAATGAACACAATCAAGTTTAGAAAGTGAGTATAGATAGGAAGAATAATGGGTACAAAAAAAGCAACCAGTATACACATAATTATATATCTTCCCTAACACTATTTATCTATTTTCAGTAGTTTATCTTGCTTATTTGTCTCTTTGCATTAAAGGAAACACTTGAAAATAATTCACATGGCAAAACAGAGCCTCCCTCTTGATAGAAACCACCACCTAGAAAGTTGCCAATTTATATTTTATCACTAATTATATATTGTAACCCAAAATGCTTTGCTATTGAGTTGGGAGATGCGTACATTCATTAACTCAGCTCATGGAGGCCTCCATGTTCGGCCTCCATCCTTCCCTGCCCACCTCACCTCCTGTGGCAGTAAGTCCTGCTTGAAGCAGACCCGGGCAGGCATTCTCTTTGGGTCCCCTCTGCACACACTGTTCCTCTCTCTGAACTCTTCTGGGTACTGTCAGTGTAACTTTGGGTCAAATTCCCCTCACTTCCTGGTGTGAATTCAAAGGACTTCAGGAGAACTTCAGGGCACCTCACTGCTTTTGATTTCCCCTTGTGCAGAGTTTTGTTATTACGGCTATCTGCCCCTTCCAACTTTGCATCCCAGGAAGCTGTGAACTAACCAATGGTTGGAATCTCATCTTATACTCTTTGTGTGTTTGTGCGTGCAGTACTGGGACAGTGAGGAATGAATGCAGAGGCTTTGCACTGAGATACATCACTAGCCCTTTTAAAATTTGAGGCAGAGTCTCACTAAGTTGCTAAGTTGACCAAGCTGGGCTCAAACTTGCTATCCTCCTGCATCAGTCTCCCAGACTTCTGGTACTTACCAGAAGTACCTCGATGTATTTACCAGTCATATACCACCATGCCCAACTCTGTTTTTGTCACCCCAAGTCACTACACTGCTAAATATCTACAAACCTGGTTTATTAGAGCAATCAATGAATGGTAGGAGTTACATAGAAAGCAATCACAAAACTATGTAGTTTTCCAAATTTTTAAAGACCAAAAATATCCGCTGCTGCTTTATCTACTTGATGTTGAGTGATAGGTATAATTTGTGACTTGTTTTCAAGAACTGTAATGATGTACTCACTTGGCCCAAATTGTTCAGATTTGAAAAATGCAATGCAGTGCTGTTTGCTCGGTTTTCTCAAATAGTCAGTGAAGTAGGCTATCATTTTGCAAACAAACAGTTATTAACAAGAAAAGGCATGGTAATGAGTAGATATCTTCTGACTGGCATTAATGCATGTGTTTGTTTAAATATGAAATTGGAAAAAGTGTCATCAATACTTCCCAAACATTTCACCTGCCAAGTGACGCATTTAGTCACCTTTAGGGATTTAAAGCATAATTGCAGTCATATGCACATGGTGTGAACTCTCATCACATCTGTATCCCCAGGAATTGGTTGTTACTTAGACATCATATAATCCCAACAGGTAATGATAGTTGCTAAAATTTGTTGAGAGTTTGAAATATGTCAGGAACCAGGGTAGGTACTTTCCATAACATAAAACTCACTTTTGTAACAATCTTTTAAGTCAGGTTCTATGATTTTCTTAATTTTACAGTTAAACAACTGAGGTAGAAAAAGATAAGTTAAAGTTGTCCCCAGTCACAAAGCAAATAACCAGCAGAACCAGAATTCAGACCCAGGCCACTGGACTCTATAGCAATTCGCCCAACTGCATGATTCAGACATAAATAAAGCACGGATTTAAGAAAGTGGTAGTCCAATGATTTAAAAAAAATGACTAAGAGGAATATCACTTTAGCAGACTACTGAAATATACAAAGAAAGCAGCCACAGGCAAATGGGAACCACAATGACAACAAAGAACAGACTTTGACCACACCCAGGGCTTGAGAAAGTATAACATTTGATCAAATCTGGGCAACTTCTAAACAATCAAGTAATAAAATTATTTGCCAATTTTTGCAGGACTCAAATCTCCATATACACAAAGTCAGAGATGAATTACACACAAAGGTATACACTGAAAAACTTCTGCTGTGTATCCCAACACATACAGACTGCTACCACCTTCTCATAGTAAGGAAAGTCATCTGCACTATCTATACTAATGGGGTTGATTTATGATGCAATAGGATAAAACTTCCTCCAGGGCCATTATGCCTAGAAAGAAGCAAAATAAGGGTTTAAAACTAACTGGGACTATCTTTCTATAATGTAAAAATTAGGCTTAAAATATTATTTAAAAAAATTTGCCTCTTCTGAGACATTCTCAAGAAACAAGTGTGAAAACTCAAACTTTCTATAAGCTCTACAAAGGCAAAAAGTTTGTATTTTTCTCCCTCTGTATATCTAGTGGACTCACAAAATAAATGCTTCGGAATAGATTTTGAACAAGTAAGAGGTGAGTCACCAGCATTGTGTTCTCACAGAAGTGTGCCGGATTTCTGAAGGGTGGCAGTGACTGAGTGAGGATTTGTAATTTTCTTTAGGCACCGATTTGAATTCGGCCACAGAGGGGCTGACGTGAGCCAGGGACAGCATCTTCATTACACCTCATTAAGTACACTGGATTCATTCAGGATCCGCGGGAGAAGCAGGCCATTCAAATGTTTCCGTTTTAGTTTGCTGCACTTCAATATTGGAATAACACTGCTCAACAGTATGCACAAATTTTGATTTTCTTGAAGATGTTAGGAAAATTCATCTGCTCATATTAAGAATCTATTATCCTGACAGGAAGTTGTCCCTGGATGAGATCCCCACAATTTGCCTCCATTGCATAAGCACGCCATCCTTAAAGGTCCATTTGACACTTCTTTTCTTGACATATTTCAAAAACCTCCTTAAATTGTTAAAAGTGGTCCTTGTTTTACTAACTTCACTATTAAGAATTGAGAATAAAGAGGAAAATGTAATAACACATTATGCACAGTTGCCTGGAGTTGGGTCATCTTAGACAGAGCTTGCATCATTCCTGTGAGAGTGACAAACAGTTCTGGTCTGACAGGAAAAGATTACTCAAATCTGAGGCTCAGAGGCTCTGGGAAGTCTGCTGCTACAGTATTCATTAAGTAGCTTCAGGCAAGAAAATTAGACTGGATTCTGAAACAGATTTCCTTCATGCCATGTTAACTTTGATGTCTGCAACAAATTTGATATGGATAAATACATATAAATATATATCTATATGTGTATTTGTAGATACAAACACACACAAATACTATGCACAATCTGTCTCTCATTTCTGGAAATATTTAAATCATATTCTTTATCCAGTAAATTACTAATCTGTCATAGCTACCGAGGTAGGTTTTATGGACACTAAAATCCTTTCCTTTTCTGAGTTTACAGGATTTTGTAAGTGGAATAATGATTCCCCCTGGGTGGAACATTCCACACCCCAATGACACTGTTCTACTCACGCTTTAGGAAATACCAAAACTTAGAGCATTCAACATTCAGAACAAGTCTGAGCCAATGTGGGCCAAACTCAGTGTCACAGTGAAGGCCATCTTTGGGGGACATTGTACATGCAAAAGATGTTGAGGGCAAAATGTGGAAGATTATGCTTTAGCTTTGGAGGTGAAACGTAGGCACAGCCAGATTTCAGAGTCCCTTACAAAACAGTGACCTCAGAGAAAGCTTACAGGTCCCAATGCAGGCAAAGCAGGTAGACGTCTCACCTAGCAAGCAGTGGGAGAAGGAAGGAGCCAGACTGTGAAGTTAGACAGAACTTGGCCTCTGCTGGGATGAGGAAATCTGATTCCAGCACACTGCTTTCTGCTTGGGGCTCTACCAATGACCAATTCTGTAACTTAGGATTTTGTCTCTTCATCTGTAAATAACAAATACTATAAAACCTCCCAGAGCTGTGCAGAAGTAAATTAAATTGTATATTCAAATTATATTGCTGTTTCTGACACAAAGTCATTGCTCACTAAATAAATATCATCAAAAAGTTATCATTGGCCAGATGTAGTGGTGCACACCTGTAGCCACAGCACTTGGGGGGTTGAGACCAGAGCATATTAAGTTTGCAAATAGACTTGGCTGCTCAGTTGAGATCCTGTTTCATAAAACAAACTGAAAAAAAAAGCATTGTTCTGTTACAAACACCTAATAGAAAGAAATTTGCACAATATCTTATATGACATAGTCTACCACATTGGTTATGCTATTATTGACATGAAATGAAAATGAATGAAGATGTAGTGATATGCATTTTTAATTCCCTCTCAGTGTTGATTTCTGCAAAAGAAAAGTCTCTGCATAGTGACTCCTGAACAAGTCTCTCTTTTAAGTAAGAAGGCAGGCTCAGGCTCTGAGTGGATTCTACTACATTCTTTTCCTTTAATTATGTAGGGGACCACTTCATATCTGTGGGAATAAGAACTGCTTTGCCATCAATAATAGCAATATGATTTCCTTCAAAAATATTTAAGGAGGGGCCAGGGATATAGCTCAGCGGCACAGTGCCTGCCTGGCCGGTGTGAGGTGGTGAGTTCAGTTCCTGGTGTCAAAAAAAAAAAAAGAAGTAAAATGAGTCCAAAGAAAATATTAAATAAATAGCCATACAAAGAGCACCCAGACATTGAGAAGACAAACTTGAGTGACCGAAGGGCACTTGCTGTATAGAAAGGGAGACTGAGGCCTCAGTGGGAGGTGACTGAGGAGCTGAACTGACACAACCCTCAGGGGCCACAGATGCCACCAATACTGCCACCTTCTGGAGTCTGCCCTGTAGCAGCATTAACATCACCCCTATCAGACCAGGTGTGGGGAGGGGCTGCAGGAATGACGGCAATGGCATTTCTCTTCAGGAGAGAGGAAGACTTGTAGGGAGAGACAAAAAACAATCCTGGTCTGGTGACAGAGAAAGAGGCAGAATCTAATCACTCTAAGAAACTAGGTTTTCAGAGAGAAGAAACTAAGTTGAAAACTCACCAGTCCCAGAATCCAACTTGTATTTTCTCTATAATTCATGCCATGCCTTTCACGAACTTGTTTTATTCCAAAGAAAATTGTAAGACCACCTGCAAAAATGCTCACAATACAAAAACATACAATCTAATTTTATATCACAAGAAAAGTAAAAAAGAGAAATGATAGCATGAAGGAATTTGAATGGACAATCATATAAAGCTTGGGCTTAGAAGTCAGTCATCTAGTTGTAAGAATGGCATCAT
>RJWT010055666.1:0-10126 GCA_004365215.1 Cuniculus paca
TTTTTTGTCTTTCTCTACTTTTTTTTCCCCTCTCTCTCCACTCTTTATGAGCTTACAGTGCCCAATTTGTGGACTTCACAGTTATCTTCACCCTGCCATTCCATGGCTCTCAGTCCAGAAACATCTGTGGAAATGGCATTTGGAATGCCTTCCCAAAGTGATATGAGTATATCACAGATTCCATCAGCCAAGCCAACTACAGACTGGATGAGACAGCAAGTTTATAGCTTTCAAAAGCAGGGGAGTAGGGAAGCCTTATCATAATTGCTGGCTACAAAAAGTGAGTCTTTGATTTTCCTGTAGCATTTTCAGACCTTAATAACATCTTTGGATCAGTCCTACTCACTGCTAGTGTTTCTGTGTTTCTGTCCTGTTTCTAGTCCATAAGGTAACTACCACAGTTTGGGGTCCTGATACGCTAAAGTTTAAATTCACATTTAAGACAAAATCTTTTTCTCAATTTCTTACTTTTTTTTTTTTTTTTTTTTTGCATTTAGAAGTAGGGGTCAAAGTAACCCAAAGATCAAATGGCAGAGAAAACTAGTTTTGATTAACAATGCCAAATAAACCAATAAGCAATCAACCACAAAACATGACAGTAGTTGTCACTAGAAGTAATGCCTACTTTCATATAGACCCATCTGGAAAAGTATAATTTACCTGTATGCTTTGTATTTTTGTTCCCTGAAAATTTTTTGGAAGCAACTGTTTCCAGAAACTTTCCTTTGAATAGTCAAAATATACAGCCATTGGTGTGTTATTTTGTTGAATATTAAACCAGACCTATTAAAACATTAACAGAAAACCAATGTAGGTCTATAGAAACACAAGGCCAGTAGTTAGTAAAGATAGAGTAAACATTTACAGTTTTACTACTCAACAAAGTAGCAGAAGACAGAATTTCTGAGGCAGGAGACAGATTCCAGGATTTTGTAATCATAGGACTACCTCACTAGGTCTCAGTCTTGAAAGGTCTGCAGAATCACCTGGGGAAGCTTTAAGACTGAAGATTGCTTAACCTCTGTGCCTCATGGATTCTGATTGAATACCTATGTCTTCAAGGTTCCCAGGTGATTCACACACATAGAGTGACTCTTAATGAGATAACAGAAAATAAGATTTCTTTCCATGTACTTACATTCTTATCATCAAACAAACAATCTACACTTTGTAAGGGACAAAATGGATCAAACTGCTTGTGACATTGTCCAGTTGATGGATTCCAAAGCAAATATTCTTTAGTTTCTTGAGTTAATACATAGGCAACATGCCCCTAAAAGGAAAAATATTTAAAGTCATTGTTGGTGGTTTCAACTAACTTCTATATGTGGAAACTATTAATGTAATGATTCTCATTTCTAAAATACATTTTTAAAAATGGATTTTAAAATTTTTTATAAATGAAGGGAGACCCTAAAGCTCCAAAAATTCTCAGACTCCAGTTAGCAAGAGGATTCAAATGGGAGAATGCTGTGGGTGTGCTCCAATGCTAGTACAATATATTATTCTAACAAAATTAATATATTATGATGGTTTTTCCAACAGATACTACTAACGTGTTCTGAGGTAGAGGCACTTTTGTCTAATTCACACAAGAGTATTACATAAACTGGTTGTACTTCAGTTAGACTACACTCGAAGACTGAGTGTAAATACCAGGCTGAGTTAGGGAATGGAAAGTCAGAGCTTTAGGCTCTGACAGAACCATTAAAGATGTTATTAATAGAAGTTATTAGCCACTAAATTAAATTTGAGAACAAGGTTTGGAGTTACAGGCTAAAGAGAAAGTACACAGGAAATCAGTCTAAGAACAAAAAGCAGTCATGTCAGTATTTTGCCCTACACATACCTTTTCAGTGTAAGACTTTCTTAGCAAAGAATAAATATATCAAAATATGAGTATTTAACATTTACTGAGTACTTATTTGTATCAGGTACTATGATAAAGAATTATACTAATTTTTCTCACTTTAATTCACTCTCAATTCTGTGAGGTAGAGATGATTATTATGCCCATTTGGGGTCTCATCTAGGGTAATGGAAAGTGGCATTATTCCAATTCTGTGAGGAGATAACAGGCTCACAGAAACAAACACGACAGATCATATAGATAGTAAGTGACACTGCTAGGTTTTAAACTCCTATCTGTGTCCCAAATTCATATTCTTAACACTACTCTGTGTAGCTTTGGCCTCCTTAACTCCAAAGCTCTTGCTCTTTATTAACATGCTCACCTTCTCTCTAGTGTTGGGAAGGCTATACTTCAACCATACAGCTGAGGTGATTCCCTGCAAGGTGATTCCCACAGTATGGGTTCAGAGGTGCAAATGCATATACCTATTGAAATATTGTTGGCTGTTTATTGCCACCTAGTGACACTTAAAATAACAGAGGATTATAAGCAAGTAAACTATGTCAAAGGAATGCAGGAAAGTAAATTATTATTAAAAAAATCATAAGGCAAAACTGGAACATTGACACTTAGAAAGATATTCATAGTGGAATTAAAAATCCAAAAGGGCAGCTTTCTGAGGTACAAATTTAGGAAAACATAAAGTGTGTACAGTTGTGAAAATTCCAGATAAGTAAACATGAATTTCTTGGCCACTCTTACAAGATTAAAGTCTGGGAGATGGAGTTTGATAAGAAATGTTTGTTAAAAATCTTAAAATGTAGTATTAGAAACCCAAGAATGACCCTGGTCATGAGGAGGGTAACAGCCACCAGCACTACACTGTAACTAATGCTACAGAACCACCCTCCCAACATACCACATATTTGTGTATTTGCTATGAACAGGTGTTGTTCTCTGTACCTTGTATGTACTAGGTAATTTAATAGTCCCCCATGAAGTAGCACAATTTTTAGTGCTATTTCACAAACAAGAAGGAAATTATTCCTAGAATTGCAGTAATTTTGGGGGATCAATATCATCCTGTTCACTGTTAACTGACCATAAAATTCTTTAATTAGCTTATGAACAGATGGAAATGTGGGGTTGAAGTTTTTTAAACTTGCAGTTGAAATCTGACTTAGTTTTGCACACACAATTCCAAAACTTACTTCTAATAATGAGGTTCCCAGGAGGACCAATGCCTTCTTTCCAAAATACAAAAAGAAATTACAGAGAAGTATGGCATGCTCTTCCTTATTTCCGATAGCCAAACTGATGCAACGCTAATGCAAAACAGAAGTGACAAGAACATCAAGGGGAAAAAAAGAAAGAAAGAAAAAGAAGTTGAATAATGCAAGCAACCCAATATTTAGAATTCTTCTATTCTTTCTAAACATATCTATTTTTACCAGATTCCTAAGATGACATCAAAGCTGAAAGGCCTAGCTTTGTTCAAGAATAGAAGAGAACATTGATTTGAAACATTGGGATTGCCATTGTTATGCAACACTTAACATGGATATAGTATGGAGTGATCAGACAATTTATACCCAAATGTAATGTTTTTATTGAGAACAAGTATTAAACTACCATGGATAAGCAGGGACATAGGGACTGGTATTCTGAGGAATCTTATCTGAGAGGGAGTAGCTCAGTATTCTGAGAGTAAGTGACCCTTATTGGATAATGGAACTACAGTATTTTGTCCTGTACCTGTACCAACATAGTATTTAACTCAAAGAAAGGAAGAAACCTGAGTCGGAGCCCAACTGAAAGAGCCAAGTCACTGGATTGGGTGCAAGAGATCAAACATAGAGTGTCTAGTAAGGTTGTATAGCAGGAGAGAAAAAAGGCAACAGAAATGGCAGACTGATGATCTATAACCTCATTTTCATCGACAAGTATATTTTGTTTGACCTCTAGCATTGTTCTTTTAAAAATGGAAATTTTCATATGAAACTCTGGATTTCTGGCTTCAGTTGAAAAAATTCCAAAAATGTTAACTTTAACCCAGGTTCTAAAACACTGGGTAAGTGTCAGCACTATAAATTTCAAATGACAGTGTCCCTTTGAAAGTGGCATATTGCTGTTTTCCAATTAAAAAGTTATCAAATGTTTGACAAATTTAAAACAGTATACAAGTTATTAATAGAAGAATAAATAAGAAAAATGTCTCCTAGAGTTTACAATTATATGTGTACAGATTGTGGGTGCAGGGTCAATACACAAGCAACTAAATACAAAGTGAAGGGGAAGAAGTGGTTGCCAGATTTAGAAAAAAAATAGGATGCCCAATTAAACTGAATTTCATATAAATGTCAAACAGATCTTTAGTATGAAAATGCCCCTGTCTTGGTTACTTTTCTCTGGTTGTTGAGACAAAATACCTGACACCCAAAGTGAAGGAAGGAGAGGTTTATTTCTTACAGTTATGGAGGTTTTAGTCCATACTCAGCTGGTTCCAAGGCAGGGTGGCATGACTGGGGGGCAGCTGTTCATGGCGGCTACAAGCAGCAACAGCAAACCGCGCAAAAAAAGAGGGAGAAACCCACCCCCATTCCGACCTTACACTGTATGTTGGCTCCATCCCTGGGCGGGTGCAGAACTCATACCGCCAATCCCAGCGCAACACAATGAATCAATCATAAACATTGGATTCAGTCGTTTCCATGACTACATGAGGCTTGGGGGGCCTAGATACAACCCATAACAGCCCATAATTTGCACAAGACTTATATCTGACATGGCAACTAAAAATAACTTTAATCCAGTTGCTAAAGAAGAGCAACACTATAAAAGTTCTACGTTTAGATAGAGGACATTGAAGACAGCTTTTGGGAGGTGACTTTAGAGTCGGACTGACCATATCATTCTCTGTAAAATTTCATAATGTTGTATTCCTGAACTTTTCATTGAATCAAAACATTCATGAACTACCATTTAGAATGTTGAAACAATTTTTGTTTTTCATGAATTCTTTCCATAGATTGTTACAAAACTGAAAAAGATTTGTACAATTATTAAATACTTTTAAATTTTACAGGGCAAGGTATTATACCCTACATAGTATTTTTTAAAGGAAAAAAGCAAGTAAGAAATCGATCTTAACTACAAGATATACTTTCTTACCTCTGATGTCATCCATATATCAGAACCATCGTTATCATCCAGTGTATCAGACATAAAAGGAATCAGAGACACAAATCGAGCAATGAGGTCCTACAGTAATATTAACATTCATTGAGTGTATACAGTATATACATCACTCAGAAGTATTTTACAAACATTATTCTATCTAGCATAGACTACAAGCCTATAAAATAGATAATATTATTATTATAGTTTTACAAAAGCAGCAAGCTTAAAGCAATAAAGTAACTTGCCTATGGTCACAAGGCTAATGTAATATGTGGAGTCTGTAAGGGCTGAGCCAAACTAGCTTTGCTCCAGTGGGTGTACATTAATCATTAAATTTTCTATAATAAATTATTGATTTTAAATATTATAGCAATATTTATCAACATTAAACATGTACTTTAAAGTATGTCTGCTACAAAAAGTTTTAAATATGTTGAAGAATAGTAAAGGTTTGATTTGTTTTTCGGTTTAAAAACTGTCAATTCTTTCTCTTAACGTAAGCTTGTTACTAGCTGCTGCATTTAGAGATAGTGGTACATCCTGCTTTCTCAAGCAATAGAAGTTCTATGGTGGAAATTCCCACTAAAGTGTTGGAGACAAGGACTCAGACTAAGGTAAGAAAGGAGCAAAGGATACAAATAAACAATTAAGTTTAACGATTTAATTAACATACAATAACAATTTAACAATTTAATTAATGTACAATAGCTGCAACTTCTGCATGATTTTTATTTTTGTGGCAGAGTCTCACTACGTAGGTTAGGATGATCTTGAACTGTGTAGCTTAGGATGACCTCAAACTCTTGGAAATCCTCCTCCTCAGCCTCCTAAGTGCTGGTATTATAGGTGTGTATCACCATGCCTTGCTTTCATGATATACTACACTAGTGACTTCTTGCAATTAATATATATGGTTCACAATCTTTGACAAACACGGAGCTAGGATTTATTTATTATTTTAAAGATAGTCTTTGAAATAAGTCTGAGAACACTATTATCTTCTGGAACATTGAGGTCAGGACATGAAGGCAAGAAGAAACTCACAATTGAAAAGTAGAGTGTGAAAAAGGCAACATAAAGCAGGACTTTTGATTTTTATCTTAAAGAGTCTAGCTAAGGGAACTTTGTAACTCAAAAATAATATAAATAGTCTGAGGACAGTCAACTGATTAGATTGACTCTACATAAACAAAAAGTATAGTGATTCTTTATAGATGATCACCGGTCACAATAAACTTGTTAAAAATAATTGTAACTTACAAGTGTTGCATTAGAATCATGGAGAAATATATCTAGAAGTTGTTGAGGTGGATTTAATGCCTTGATATATCTTGTTACTAAGATCTGTATACCTTCATCATTAAAAACAGTAGTTATGATTCTTCGGTTGGGAAATATTGCTTTACAATTATTTTTAAAAATCTGTGCTCTCTGCAAAACATCTATTTGATCTGAAAACTAGAATCAAATTTAAAATATTTCAATATTGTACATTATTATTCCTACAGGAAAAGATCAAGAATCAATATCTATTTTTACCAGATTTAAATTTATCACTGATTTTTAAAATAGCTTATACTCCTCCGATGACATATCTAAAAATAATTCAGTGTAAAACCTACCTTGTCTAGTTTTGAATTATAGGTAACATAAGATATTTGTGGTTCAATAGTAGCAAAAATATTTATGAAGGTACATTCTCTTAAATTCTGTCCATTGTAATCTTCTTTAGGAGATAAATAAGTCTTACTCCAAGTATATCCAAGCAAAATTGGTGGAATATTTACTTGAAATGTTCCACTAATCTGAAAGAATGTATCATACATGAAGGGAAGGAGGAGGTAAATTACAGTAATAGCCAGTAATAACTAATGGTTAATTGTGCACTTACTATGTGCAAGGCATTGTGGCAAGCGGTCAATACAGATTGTACCATTCAATGAAATAATACTACCTTTATCTCTATTTCATAGATAAGAAAACTGCGGCTCAGAGAGTTGAAGCAATTTGCGCAAGATCAAAGAACCAATGAGTAGTGGAGCCAGGATTACAATCCAGATTCATTTGCCTTTGAAACTCACTTTTTTTTTTTTATGAGCAGGATATATTTATTGAGAGAAACAAAGCTTCTGTCTGAGAGAGAGACAGAAGGGGTCCCGAGTGGGTTGCCAAAGATTCTGGCTTTTTGAGAGACTTATGAAACTCACATTTTTAACTGTCTCTCTACAGTCAGTCTGAGCTGAGATGGAGAACTGCCTATAGGCACTGACAAGTGTAGGAAGCAACATACCCCCAACAATGTAGATTCCTACGGCTGTTTATTTGCAATATGATCCATCATATTCATGTTACTGTACAATATACAGCAACTTCTACTTTTCTTTCCTACCTAATATCCATTCTTTCTTCCTTTACCAACAGGTTTAGTTGATAACATGACAGCTGGATAGTAATCATGTGACATTAGTAAGATGTAAGAAGTCTGTTGAAGATTTCTTTCCCTTCCCTTCCCTTCCCTTCCCTTCCCTTCCCTTCCCTTCTTCTTTTTCTCTTTTTTTGGACTGGGGATGAAATCTAGGGCCTTGCATTGAGCTACATTTCCCATACTTTCCATGTTTTATCTTGAGACTGCTATGTTTTACTCTTGCTAAATTGCCCAAACTGGGCTTGAACTTGAAATCTTCCTGCCTCAACTTCTTGAGTAGCTGGGATTATAGGTGTGTGCAACCATGCCCAGTAGTCTGTTGGAGTTTTCTGTTTTTCTGCCAGTTTTTGCTTTTCCCTGCTGCAACACACATATAAAGCTGGAGTTGTAGCGAGCATTTTGCAATTATGAGAATGAAAGCCACATCTAAGGACAGTGGGATATAAAGACAAAAGTGCCTTGGATTGTTGATAATGTCCTTGAACTGCTGCACTAGCACCTGAACTCTTTAGATAAGATAGATAAACCTTTTTACCTACATCAGCCATGGCTAGATAAGCTGTTTCATATGAACTAGTGCGCACGATATTTTCTTGTTCATAAGCCCTCATTTTCTTGAGAAATTCCTCTCTAAGGGTTTGATTCAAAAGTTATCGCCTCAGGAAAGTCTTCCCTGCCCTGAATTTTGCTCCTCATCCTCTTGTTATCCACCATCAAACTCTGAGTTTTCTCGATTCCCTTTTAGTCCAGGAAATTAAGTGCACCTGTGGTGTGTTCTTACAGTACTTATCTCATGCTTCTACCAAAGCATTTCACATTGTAGCAGATATTAGTTTTATTCCATGGATAGTAAAGTCATAGGGCAGAAAATTCATTTCTGACTCTTCAATCTTCAATGGCTGGCATAGCCTCAGAGATGTCAAGTACCTTGCCTCAGGTCACTTGGTAAATAAATAACAGAGCCTAAAATGGAGGTTAGACTATAATTCTTATGCTTTGCTGGTCAGGCAGGCATATTTTTACTACATATCCTAACAGCAGGGCTCTGTGAAGGTCTCACAGAGACCAATTCTAATAATCAGTCTCACTATTATCATTGAACAATGATGATAAGCTGAAATCCTAAGATTCATGATTAAAAAAGTAGCACCATTAGTAAGAATGTTTCATGAACCTGGTTGACAAACCTCTTACATGCAAATATGAATGTTGCTTTAATATGCAAGGCTAGCCATTCGTTCTCTGTAAACACTTTAAAGATATAAGAAATTTGTGAGTCATTGTGTTCTAGAGAGTCAAACTTTCAAACACTCCATGGCCCTAGAACATTCTAATAAGGGATCATTTTTAATTAAACTTCCAACACGCCAAACATGGAATCTGACTCAAAGACAACAAATTGTGATTCTATTAGCCAGAAGTCGATACTTAGAATGATCAGTAAACACCCATTTTCTGTTACCTCAGATTGTTGCAAAAGAGCAGAGAAAGGGAAAACAAGGGAACCAAGCCAATTCTTTCTTAGATATGAGTGACCGCTACAGCTCTTGAGACAGTGATCCTATTAAAATAAATTAAAATTAATAAAATTAAAATTAAAATACATTTTACATTATTTAATATCATATGAGTAGTTTCTCACAGGTAAGTATAAAATATTATTCCCTTTCTCTTAGGATTTTTAAAATGTCTTTCTTTTTAAAAGAAACCAAACAAAAATAAAAAATACTTATTTCTTGCTTTTCAATTTCTTTAAAATATAATTATTTAAGGCAAAAAAATGGCTTGTTGTTTAGTTTATGGCATATATAAGTAAAAGGTATGACAAGATTAGCACGAAGTACAGGAGAGGAAAATGGAAGTGTTATAAAATCTCAATTAGGGCCAGGGATTTAGCTCAGCGGTGTAAGCGCCTAACTGGCAAGTGCGAGGTCGTGAGTTCGATCCCCACTACTAAAAAAAAAACAAACAAACTCATTTATACACCCTATATGAAGTGGTACTGTAATATATAATGGCAGATTGTGCAATTAAAGAATACATTGTAAACCCTAGAGCAACACTTAAGAAAACAAAGAAGGAAATGATGGGGATAAAATGGAATTATAAAAGTACTCTATTGATCCAAAAGAAGGCAGGAAAAGAGGAACAAAAAATTGATGGAATAAGCAGAAAACAAATTAGAATATGGAGCCCAGTCAGGTCAATGATTATAGAAATTGCATGGAGGAGCCAAACACATTCACTGGAAGAAAGCCTCTTTAATAAATGGGGCTGGAAAAACTGACTTTCCACATGCCGAAGATTAAAACTAGATCCATGACAACAGATTAACTATGGTTACCCCAGTGTCTCTTGCTTTCCTCACAATGGTTGTTCATACATTTACAGACAATAAACTCAAACAAAACAAAGCAGTACATAACCAGATAAAAACAAAAGAGCACTACAGGCAATCACATTGGCCAACAAGAAACCAGCGATGGCTACCATAGTGTCCCATTTTTCAAAAGAGCTGCTCCTATTTTCTCACATATTGCAATCAAATTGTAGGAAAGGGATTTAAACCAATCAAATCAAAGAATAAAAGCACTGTTGGACTTCAGAACCTTTTTTCCATATTTATCGGGAATTTTCTATCTTATTGAGTCTTTCAGTTTCTTACACTA
>RJWT010055667.1:0-10129 GCA_004365215.1 Cuniculus paca
GTATCTTCATAAAAGGCTAAAATTTGAAGAAAAAGACTGATAATCCAACAAAAAGATGGGCAAAAACAAAACAATCTCAAGCAATTCCCAAAACAGTGAATGTTCCCATAAATACATAAAAGAATGAAACACTTGACTCATAACAAAACCACCTCAAAATAAGAACAGTAAGAAGTTATCCTTCAAAACCTGACTGGCAAAAAACCCAAATGAAACATACCAAAGGAGAAGAATTTGGCAATCTTTGGCAAAGTTTCATATACAATATACATACATACATACATACATACATACATATATATGCTATAATCAAGAAAACAGCCAATCATAAATACTAGAGGGGCTGTGGAGAAAAAGAAACGCTTCTCTATTGTCAGTGAGAGTATAAACTGGTGCAACCATTGTGGAAATCAGTGTGGGGCTTCCTCAGAAAATTAAAACTAGAGGTTTGATTCAACTCAGCTATTTCTCTTCTTGGTATCTTCCCAAAAGAATTAAAAGTAACATACCACAAAAAGTAACATACCACAGTTATGTACGCACACTCGTGTTTACAGCAGCAAAGTTTGTAATAGTTAAATCTTGGGAAAAGCCCAAATGCCCATCAATCAATAAATGGACAAAGAAGATTTTTTTAATATATATAATGGAGTACTACTCTGTCATAAAGAAGGATAAACCTGAGACACTCGGAGCTAAACTGATACACTTTGAGACCATGCTCTTAATAAACTGTACACACATTTAAATACCACATTGTTTCTCTGGTGTGAGAAAAAAAGTGTAAATAACAACTAAAATGTATAACAAATATTGGGAAATGGGAACAAAATGTTTAAATGAGAAGAGGAACAAGGGAGAGGGAGAGGGAAGGAAAGAAGGGACAATAAAAAAAGAAGAGAAGGAAAAAATGGAAACAAAGTTTTTGTAAATAAGCAGGGGATGAGGGACTGAAGGAAGGGGAAGGTGATGGGAAAAAAAGAAGTAACAAGATATATAATGTATAGGTACAAATTCCCTAGTGCTATCATTATGGATATCTAAAATGTATCAATAAAATAATTTTAAAAAGCAATGAGAAGTGCTGCGGATTGTGGCATGGCATGCTACATAAGATTCATAGTCAAGGATGAAGCAAGCAGCACAACAGC
The DNA here is from genome assembly GCA_004365215.1 of Cuniculus paca. NCBI lineage: Eukaryota > Metazoa > Chordata > Mammalia > Rodentia > Cuniculidae > Cuniculus > Cuniculus paca. Next base: position 1,152 of record RJWT010055667.1, read on the forward strand.
AAGCATCCTAAGCATGTTTATAGGGAAGGAAACAAATACAATTGCACTTGAATGCATCTCCAGAAAGAGTAAGATGAGTTTGAAACATTTTGTTATCTAGAAATCAAGGAAACACTCTAAAACTAAACCAGTTCCTATGAAAAGAACCTCCAGCCAACCAAAGTTGCATCTGTCAAATATGGGGCAAACAAAACACCAGGAAAAGTAAAGACTTGACTTCAATATGGAATACATTAAACATCCACAAATTCAAAATGCAGCTAAAGAAACATAAGAATGCCAAAATTCAAAAGGTCAAAATCTTCATGGGTAACTAAACTAGGGCACCAATACCTTATTCTGAAACAAGGAGCTAAAGTAAAAGACTGTATTCTTCTTTCCTACAGGTTGGATATGGAAAATTTGTTTCTAATTGTTTAAAGAATTCCAGCCAAGTGAGCCAAGACCTCACTGATAACACCTTAGAGGAAGGCTAACAAGAAACCTCACAGAAGTACTGCTACAAGTTGACCAAAGGAGTTGTGATGTGAAATGCACAGTACTGCTTATGAAGCATGCCAAGCAGCTGGGCTGGGTCCAGTCAAACTACCACCACTCTGAAAAAGAGAAAGGCAGATGCAAAACACGGATATCCTACAGGAAAACCAACTCAATCTTCCCAAAAAGTCAAATAAATTAAATGCAAAAACATACTCTTGAGACAGGGAAATCTGAGTAAGGACCAGGTTTTCAGTAACATCAAGGAATTATAGCTAACTTTGTTGATGAAACTACTGTCTTACGGTTAAATTTCATGAAATGCACAGTTAAGTAGGATAATATGAAGGCTTTTAGAATTTGTTTTAAAATAGTTCAGTTAAAAAAATGAAAATAATGAATTAAGAATGACATAACTGCAAAAATTATAGTCTAGGGGATGAATATCATGTTTGAGATTTTCATATTAAAAATGTTTCATATGAAAGTTATAATTGCAAGCTAAGGATCATTACATACAAAATAAAATAAACCTAATTTCATAAAAATACAGATGCTCTAGAAAAAGGTCAAGGAATGTGATTCTATAAGTAGATAATGAATTATTGAACATCAGAAGTGAAATGTCTCTCTTGCTTACAATGAGCAAGCAGCAAACAGGTGGTAGAAAAAGTGAGAAAGTAGAGCAGACTCTTGGCAATGGCCCAAGTCCCAATACTTTCACTCAATATACATGTATCTCCATCAAGACACTTGAGTTTTCTCAAGTTTCCTCATTTATAAAGTGGAGGAGCTATTAATGCTCATGGTTTTGTGCTTACCAAATGATGCATGGTATTTAAAGTCATCCACTACAAATAAAGCACTTCATAACAAATGTTGCTTCCTGTTTGCAAATTCTCAAGTACTAGTTTGAAAGGTGTGTGATATATAGAGTATATATACATACATACATACACGTATATAAAACCCTATCTAGCAAAACAAAGCACAAAAGCAAAAAATAATGAAGTATTTACTAAAGCTCTCCACATAGGTAAAAAATGAAAAGTAGTAAGTTTTGTAGAAAAAAAATGACACTATATACATTTTTAACCAATTATGGTTTAAATAAAATAAAGTGTTCTCCAAAATTCACGCATTGAGGGCTTAATCCCCAATGCAGCGAAGTTCTGAGCTGGAGCACAAAGAGGTGCGTGTGCTGAGCTCATCAATGAGCTCACGGTGACTGGGATGTTAGGAGGCAGAGACCAGATGAAGGTAGTAGATCACTGGAGGCATGTCCTTGAAGGATATATCTAGTCCCAGTCCCTTCCTCACCGGCTCTTTTCCTTCCCTTTGCTTCCTAGTTGCCAAAAGGTGAGCAGTTTTCCTTTGTCACACCCTTTCACCACGATGTTTTTAACTTGGATCCAGCCAACCACAGACTGAAATCTCTGAAAGCATGAACCAAAATAAGCCTTTTCTCCTTTAACTTGTGTATGTCAGGGATTTTCTCCTAGCAACAAAAGGTGACTAAAACATAATCTTATTATTGAAGTATGACCTCTAAAAGTTTAAATCACTTCCAATAATTTAAATGATTTCACTCAAATCAAAATATGTAAAATTACATTCAAAGAAAATGTGGCAAAGAAAATATGGAACTTCATATTATAATATCCAAAACAGCATTTTAAGTATAAAAAATGAGAAAACTTATTTTTATAATGTGCACTAAAATTCTTCTATATGCATGTGAAATATAAAGAAGTTTGTAAATCTGAATGACAAAGATAATGCACCAAACAAATTATATACACAAATTGATAAGGCCATCATTTACTTGTATTTACTGTAACTTTCATATCAAAGCAACACAAATACTCAAAACTATATAGACTATAATCTACGATGTTTCCTATAATCAAAATGCTTCCATCTATACCTTAACACACTACCAACTGAATTCATAGCACTCAAAGTATTTCAATTAAGAAAAAGTCTTCAAGCCAACTACATAAACTACAAACATCTTCAAATCTCATTTGAAAGTACTTCAATAGCAAATAAACACATTTTTTAATTCCGGTGTCTTCAGTCTTCTATCTTAAAGCCTTTTACATCTGACTCAGGACAAGCCCACAATGCTTGAGTTGTTATAGCATGAATATTACTGCTTTCTAGTTGGAATTTTACAAACCAAAACAACAATCTGTTTCTTTGGTTCAGACTGCCATTCTCTCCTCGCGTATCACTAGCAATCCTGAACTGTGAACTAAGTGTCTGGTGCCAACTAGTACCTCCTACCTGCCCTTCCTGTTTTACTGTTTGCATTACCAAATGACTAAAGCAGATTAGAATGTCACTTGGTACCAGGCATGAGAAAAACAAAAAGGTAAACTGCATAAATCAGCACGGGAACTTTGGAAAGGTCAAACTGAAGAAGAGGATTATCAACAGCAGTAATTTACGAAACAACACAGACTCTCTACCTAAGGGCAAAGAGAAAAGTGATGAAAATAGCTGACTGTTCAACTGAGCAATTTTCTTGACAAAACTTGCAGAAAGAGAATTATTGTGAAAAGAACAAATATTGAAGTAGAATCTCATTCCCTGCTATGGAAACTTAATCTCTAGAATAATGTCTCAGTTCCCATGCTCAAGAATCTTCCACAGAGTTAAACAGATACTCCAGATTAACACATATAAATAAAGATCAAAAAACAGTAAACTCTGGAATAAGGTCTTCAGATAATTAATGGCATACATAACAGGTATGCACTCAAAAACAGGGATACAGAAATATAGTAAGTATAAATTTCCATGACACGAAAATGTCAAAACCAGGGATTCTGTTTTTATATATAACATTGTACTACTATTCATGAAATCTCCTTTAAGGATACTTTTTAAACAGACATTACCATTTCTAGAAATAACTGCACACAACATAAGAAAATACAAATTAGGGTTTTTACTTGCTTTAAGAAACAAATGCAGTCAACCTAAAACACACAATACCAAATCACCACATGTTGTTGGAAATTGTCCCTTCCCACAAGCAATACCAAACACTACAAAGATAAACACACAGATAAACAAGAACAAAATGAGGAAAGTAGAGAAATAATAATGACCACCATACAATGTACATAATATCTAACATGGGTTAAGTACTCGATTTGTACAGAATGCTGTGTTAAGGGCTTCTTATGTGCTACCTACTTCAATTTTCACAACCCATCACTGTTCCTATTTTTCAAAAGAAACTGGCCCTTAGAAATATCAAGTATCGTGACCAGAATCACACACTGATACTAGTGTATGAGAACCTATATTCAGGCAATTCTGAAACAGGAAGCCACATAACACCCTGCTACACTATCTTATCTGTATAAAAAAAATTAGGCTGTAACAACCCTAGTTCTAACAAATACATTAAAAACTCAATAAAAACTCAATAATCATTCTATTATATAGTAGATAATACAAAATAAACATTCTGTTAAACGCTTGGCTGAATTCATAAAAACCAAAGAGAAATTCATGTAAAAAAAGTAAAGGCTGGAAAAATAAGTTTATGGGATGAACAAATAAATGACAATGAGCAATTGGACAAATGCGGGAGAGAAAGAGTTCCGCTACTGTTACTCAAGGGAATTCCAGCTGTATTAATTATGTAAAAGTTAAACTGTAAAACTTTTAGAATAAAATACAATATATTCATCTAACAAGAGGGGCAAAAAGTATGAACAACATTAAAAGATAAACCCAACTATGTTTTTAAAGTTTTAAATTTAAAGAAAAAAAAGAAAAACCATAAATAAAAACATATTTGCAAGACACCTAGTATCTTTCAAAAAGATGACTTTCAAAATATATACAGACCTCTCCTACTAGTAATTAGACACAAATAGCTCATGGAAAAATATAGACAAAATGTGCTAGTGGGCAATTCAAAGAGAAACCCAGAATAACTATAAACATAAAAAAATGCTCACCCAACTGAAATAAGGGCAATACATATATTTAAATCACAATTATTATTTCAAATACCTCAGCTTGTTAAAAACTTTAAAATATTAAGTATGCTATAAACCTTAAGTTTGAAATGCAAACTTGTATAACCACCTTGAAGATCTATTTGGCAGTACTCAGAGAACTAAAATTTAAAAATTCTACTTCTAGGTATCCATCCTTAACATATTTTCATGAGAGGAAGAGAAAAGATGGCAGAGTGGTGGGCAGCAGAAAAAGAGCCTCTCTGAGAGTCGCCATCCAGACGCTGGAATATAGCAATGTGAGGAAGACAAGAAGGAGGGAAGTGGGTCCCCTGGACCCAGGAAAAATCTGAACTATGAATTAAAGCCCATGGAAAGAGCAAAGAGAGAAACTTAACAAAGAAGAAGGAAGTATCCGGTGGCGCCTTTTCCCGGAGATAGGACTCACTATGTAAGAGGAGCAGTTCAAATCTGTGGACACGTAGTGACTGCTGGTAACCACAAAGGCCTCCACAGAGAGACACAGCAGTGAAGGACTGTATTAGCTGGCGGCTGTGTTGTGATGATTGTTCTAACCAGCTGTTATTCCTGGTATTCTGAGACTGAGATTGACTAAGGGTCACAGAAAATACTGTGGCACAGTGCCAAAGAACCAGAGGTTAGGCCAAACACGCAGCAAATTCTCACTCCGAACAAACTGAAGAGGTAGGATCTTACAACAGATTCAAAATCCAAAAACCAGCTACACCTAGAAGAGACATATCAGAGAAGTAGTCATTTCCTAAAGGTTCTAAGTACTAGCAATAAAGCAACCCACCATAGGCAATTTACAAGCATGACCCCAGGAATTAATCTAAGAAAAGAAAATGAGAAGACACGTAAACAAGTTGCAACCCCAGACATTCAGTTCACCAGGCAAACCAAGGGGAAAATGAGGCGGGACAATCCGAAAGCCACCCACTTGGCCTCTCTAAAGTGGTAACAAAGCAAAATTGAGTGAAGCTCTAGAAATAATCAAATCAGAAATAATTTCTCAGATAACTGCAAAGGTTTTGTCCACAATGAAAATTATGATTAGTGACTCCAGAGCATATAGACAAAAAAAAGAGAAGCTTAAGAAAATTATGGAAGTCATGAATGCTCAGCATAGGAAAGAAATGGAATTCATATGGGAGATTCAAGCAGGTATCCAGGAGAATAAAAGTTTCATTAAAAGTATCCACAGCAGGATTAAGCTAATGTGAGGACAGGTGAAGACAGGCTTGTAGTTAGCAATCATGAAAAGGATTTCTTAAAAACAGCAAGGGCCAATGAGAAATCAATCTAGCATTTGCTAGATGAGGCAAAGAAGAATACCTTAAGATTGACTGGAGTCAATGAAAAAGCAGGAGATAATACAAATGATATTTAAAAAAAAAAACAAACCACAGACATGATGGCAGAAAACTTCCCTAGTGGATGAAAAGAATTTGACCTACAGATAAATGAGGCATATAGAACTCCAATTAGCTACGATCAAAAAAATCTACAGCCAGACATATCATAGTCAAGATTCCAGAAATTCAACACAATAACAGAATCTTGAAAGTTGTAAAGGAAAAGAAACAAATCGCCTGGCAAGGAAAGTCCATCAGAACCACATTTGACTTCTCAACACAAACCCTCAAGTCAAGGACAGCTTAGAGTGAAGTATTTTGAGTTCTAAAGGAAAACAACCTTCAACCCGGATTGATGTATCCTGCAAAACTATCTTTCAAAACTGATGGAGAAACAACATACTTCCATAACAAAGAACATCTGAGGAATTTTATGATCACCAAACCAGCAGTCGAAAATGTTCTGAAGGACATTCTGGAAAGAGATAACAAGGACGACAAAGCCATGAATCCCAACAGAAGAAATCCACCAGGCAAGTCAAACAATTAAACAGAGAAAGGAGGGAAAAAGGGGAGCCAAAAACAGGAAAATAACATGACAAGGATAAGTCAATACGTATCAATTATAACCACCAATGTTAATGGTCCCAATTCATCGATCCAAAGACACAGACTGGCAAAATGGACCAAGAAGCAAGATCCAACAATATGCTGCATGCAAGAAACACATTTAATTCAAAAAGAAATTTACAGATTAAAAGTCAAAGGATAGAAAATAAAACTCCATGCCACAGGAACCCAGAAAAAAGCAGGGATTGCTATTTGATTTGCAGACAAACTGAATTTCAAGACAAGACTGATTTAAGAGAGATAAAGGTCACTATATCCTTGTAAAGGTAACAATCTAAGAGGAAGCGATAACAATCACACAGATATATATGCAACAAATACCAGTGCAACAACTATATAAAAAAAATTAATGTGCATGAAAAACCAAATAAGCCCTAATACAACTGTATTGGAGAATCTCAATGCCCCACTGTCACAAAAAGACAGATCAACTTGACAAAAAAAAATCAACAATGAAATATTAGAACTCAACCAAACTTGAACAAATTGCCTTAATAGATGTCCATAGTGTTCCACCCCCAAATCAGAATACACATTCTTTTCAGCTGCGCATGGGACATTCTCCAAAACAGATCACATACTAGCTCACAGAACATGCTTAGGTAAATGCAAAGGAACTGAAGTTATCCCATGCATATTATCAGACCATAGTGCAATGAAATTGGAAATCTATGACAAAAGAAACCACAAGAATTTCATACACATGGAAACTAAATAGCACACTCCTGAACAACCATGGGTCACAGATGAAATTAAAGAAATTAAGACAGCTTCTACAATCAAAGAATAACGACAATACAACATACCAGAACTTGTGGGACACAATGAAAACAGTCATGAGAAGGAAATTCACAGCAGTAAATACCCACATCAAGAAAACAAAGCAAGTGCAAATGAACAGCTCAATGGTGAATCTCAAACTTCTAGAAAAAGAAGAGCAGGTTAAATCAAAAGCTCACACAAGGGAGGAGATTATAACGATCAGAGGAAAAATTAACACATTGCAGACAAAAAAACAATACAAAGAAGCAATGAATTGAAGAGCTGGTTCTTTGAAATATTAAATAAAATTGAACCCTTATCCAACCTTATCAAAACAGATGGAGAAAAGATGCAAATCCATGCAATTAGGAATAAAAAGGATGAAATCACAACAGACCTTGTAGAAATCCACAAGATCATCTACACCTATTCTGAAAACTTATACTCTAATAAGATGGAAAATGCAGAAGAAATGGAGATTCCTAGGTACATATGAAATACCAAAGCTGAATCAAGAAGATATAAAAATCCTAAATAACCCAATGACCAATAAATGAAATCAAAGATGTAATTAAAAATCTACCAACGAAGAAGAAAAGCCCAGGCCCTGGTGGATTCACTGATGAATTCTACAAGAAGTTTAGAGAAGACCTAACACCATTACTTCTCAGACGCTAATGAAATTGAAAGGGAAGCAATACTCCCAAATTCATTCTTAGAAACAAGCATTTCTCTGATACCAAAACCAGAGAAGGATCCAACTAAGAAAGAAAATTACAAGCCAATCGCCCTACTGAACATAGATGCAAAAATCCTCAGTAAGGTACTGGTGAACAGAATGTAGCAAATCATCAAGAAGATTATATATCATGACGAAGTGGGATTCATCCCAGGGATGCAACATACATAATGTACATAAATCAATAAATGTAATACGCCATATTAACAGAGCCAAGGACAAAAATCGTACGATCATCTCAATAGATGCAGAAAAAGCTTTTGACAAAGTCCAGCACCCATTCATGATAAAAATCCTATAGAAAATTGGAATACATGGTATTTATCTCAATCTGATAAAGACCATCTATGCAAACTAACAGTCAACATCATACCAAATGGACAAAAACTGAAAGATTTCTCTCTAAAATCAGGAACAAGACAAGAATGTCCACTGTCTCCACTCTTTATTCAACACAGTCCTGGAAACTTTAGCCAGAGCTATTAGACAAGAGAAAGAAAGAAAAGGAATAATGATAGGAAAGGAAGAAGTTAAATTACCATTTTTTGTGGATGATATGATCCTATACATAGAAGACTCCACTAAAAAACTGCTAGATTTAATAAGCAAATTCAGTAGTGGAGCTGGACATAAAGTCGACACTCAAAAATCAACACCCTTCCCATAAATGAATTAACAAGCTTACTGAGAGAGAAACTGGGGAAACAGTACCTTTCATAATAGCATCCAAAAAAATGAAACACCTAGGAATCAATCTAACAAAGGATGTAAAAGACCTCTACAATGAAAACTACAGTACTCTGAAAAAGGATATTAAAGAGGCTATCAGAAAATGGAAAGATATCCTTTGCTCCTTGGTAAGAAGAACCAATATAGTAAAAACGGCCACACTTCCAAAACTGTTATATAGATTGGGGTGGGGGTGGGGGGTTATTGAGGATTGAACTGATGACCTCATGCTTGCCAGGCGGGCGCTTGTGCCACTGAGCTAAATCCTCAGCCCCTGTTACA
>RJWT010055668.1:0-10136 GCA_004365215.1 Cuniculus paca
ACCGTTTGAAGTTTAAAAACTCAAATGGCTCTAGGGACCCTCATAGTTGAAAATCTAGGGCTGTCATTTAGTGCAAAGGAGTCTGAGAGGTGATCAGTATTAACCTACATTCGAAACTCGGGTCCCAGCAAATCCGTGTGGGAAGAATAAAGAAAGGCAGGCGTTTCTACTTCCGAATGGCCTCTTTTTGCAAAGGGCGTTGAGGGGGTGACATCTTGTTGGTTTAGAGTTGATTTATTCACTGGTGTTGTAAAATCTAAAACGAAGTCCCTGGGCAGACAAAGGAACTCCAGGGACCCCGTGACCCCCGCTGCCGCCTGGTGCAACCGGGCTGACCTGAGCGCACCGGGTGAGGTCGCTGAGCCAAGATGCCTGTGTGCGCGACGTCCAGGCGCTCGAGTCTGAGAGGTATTCACCCGGGAAGTGAACAGCACGGGCCGTGAACCCCCGAGGTCCAAAGCAGGAGACCTGGAGCCCCAGGAAGGATTCTTGGGCAGCCCTCAGTATCGGGCTTCGAAAGTACCTCCCTAACACCTCAAAGTCGCAATCGTCCTTTGCCGGGACCCGGGGTGGGGGTGGGGGGGAATCACCGGACTGGCCATTTTTCCAAAATTTTAAGAGGAGGCCACTCACCTCCTGTTCTCTAATTGCAAAATAAACAGAATTCACCACTATCTTTACAATTAGCTTTGGGAGCTCAAGGGCCTCCCCTGATTCTAGGTTTTACCTCTACCCGTCTGAAGTGAAAATTTTCCAGTCTATCCTTACAACGATTTATTTTATTGGCTCCTCGGATGAATTCAGATAACTGATGCTCAAATTCAAATTCAGAAGCCTGCATGGGCAGGAGTCCCAGGGTGGTGGCGCGCGAGACGCTTCAGGTCCCATCACCGTTACAAATACTGGGGGACTTGATACGACTTGGGTGCGAATGTCCGCTGGGTAGCGCCCTAGAAAACGTTCCTGGTCTCCTGGTTGTTTTGCCGCGGTATCGAAGAGGAGTTGGGAGATGGGCCGGCGAGAGTGTGGCCGGTGGGCTGGGCAGGCGACACTGGTCTCATTTGCACCTCTTCTTTTGTGACAAATCCGATTTCCCGCGCTGCAGTTCTACACTCGCTCGCATCCCGCCTCTGCGAGGTGCGCTCTTGGCACGGCTGGGGAGTGTGCACGCGTGTCTAATTGACTTTCCGTCTACCTTTTTATGACTACATGTGTTTCCAACAAAAGGTCTTATTAGGACAATCTGGTTTCACTAATTTAGAGGTTGGGAACGGGGAAGGCAAGAGTTTTGTTTTGTTTTGTTTTGTTTTGTTTTGTTTACACAAACTGAGATTCAGAAATGACAGGGAGATGCACTGTCCTAGAACTATGCTTGTTCATGTGTATGACCTGTTCCTCTTTTCTCTCCCTGGCTGCTCCTGTCCTGCCATCACCCCCATTCACATACCACATTTCCACTTGGCCACTGGATTGCTAACAAGGTTAAAGAACTCATAGGTATGAGAAATTTACTGGGTTGGAAGAATCAGCAAAGGAGAAAAGAAATTTGTCTATAGAAAGAAAAGTACACTGGATGTCAATTAAGAGACTGGATTGCTGATGGACGTAGAAAGTTCAGCAAGAAGTCCTCCTAACTTTCCACAGTGCTTAGCTCCTCTTTGCTACACTCAGATTATTGAATTTTAAAATGTTACAAAATTAAGAATCCAATATTGAAGGTAGTAGCAGAACAGGTAGTAGAACCTGCTTTGCTAATTTCCTCCAACACAAAACTTACAAAGGATGAGGATATTCTGGATAACTGGAAAAGTCAAAGGCCCACCATCCCTCAGATAATCTTTTCCTACTTTGCAGTGTTATCTCAGCTGACTGCAGGGAGTGCCCTACTTAAGGTGCAGTTTTCAGTCTCTTGCTTCACTCCTGCTGTAAATCCTCAGTCCCCTTATGGTGAGCACCACTGCTCCAGCCCTTCTCTGCCTCTTCCCTCTTCCCTGCTTCCCGGATGGAGCCTTGAAGTTCACTGCAGGCTGGAGGCCTGCTCAACCCCACCGACCCCACCAGTCTAGACTTCCAAGTAGCTCATAACAAAACTTCCTTGGAAACTCCTGGTGGGAGCCCAAGAACTTAGAACAATGGTCCTCTGGCCACTTGCTATCACCAGACATCTCATTCTCTTCCCATTCTCTTTGAGGTGAAGAAGAAGGAGGAGGAGGAGGAGGCTCAAGAAACATTGCTTATAAAAGTGACAAATTATTTGTTAGAATAACCCCCTGACCATCTGTCTGGAAAGCAAGGCCCGCTGCATTCCTAGGTGCACCACCTTGTTCTGCATTCTGCGGCTTCTCCTGAACCTGTAAATTTATTGACTCTGTTCTGTGGTGTGCCCCCTCCCTAACTGGCTTCCAGAGCCTCAGTTTCCTTTAGGTGAGTTCTCCCTACAAGGCCTGCCTATTGGTGATAAGTAGGAGATGAGCTCCAGTATAAGGGAAGCAGTTTTCCATGTCCTGGCCCCTTTTCCCTGGAAAACCATCCCCAACTTTGTTCACAAACCTGAGCCTTTCCTCACAAGCCTCAGCGATGCCTCAGCACCAGGCCCACCTAAGTCTCACAAGAGCCACTGCTACATGGCCTTGACAAGCTCAGAGGTCTCGTCTCTGACATCCATTTGAAGAAGCAAAGCAACTAGTGCTGTCCTGCAGAGTCCAGTGCATACTGCACCCTGTGCGGACCCTGAACTTACTGAGGATGCCTGACGTTGGTCCTGCTTTCCCACCCTCCTGCATTCTCTTGGGGTGAAGGGGCACTGTCTTGTTTCTCTGCCCCACCCTGGTCTACACAGCAGTTTCTTCACAGTCCTGTTTTCTATTGGGAATCCAGCCTTCAATTCTCCAAACAGGTACAAATATTGTGATTACTAATTAGGCATGGCAGAATGGGAACATCAGAAATGCAGAATCTACGAACCTGGGTTCCAAATCTTGTGTGTTTTACATTTTCCCCTAGTAAAATGTTAAAAAACAGTGATAGCATTTCACACTGCATTTTGTTAGAGCTAATAGTGCCTAGGAAACACTTTCCAAATCCTGCTAAATCATACATCAGGAGCTTCCAAAGCACCAAAACCCTAAATACAGTGCCTCTGTCTCTGAACCAACCCTTCTGCAGGAGTTGGGGACACTGATTCTTCATTCCTCAAAATTGACTGCCTTTCTTTACTGAAAGGCCAGGTCAGACCTCCTCCAGCATCCACCCTAACCCTCTGCAAGAGTGAGTGGGTGTAATAGGGTGGAGTGGCCCCAAATTGCCTCTTCCTAAAATCATTCAGCCTGGCACTAAAGCAGAGCTGAAGAATGGGAAAGGGGCAAGAGCCCCTTGGCCTCCCTTCCATCCATCCGACCTAGAGTGCCCACTGGGCCCCCGCCAATGTGCCCAGGCTCTTCCCATCTGTTCCTAAGCCCAGTTTGCTTTTTATGTCTATTTTCGGAAAGTCTGAGGTGGGTAATGTTTTGGGAAAATCACAGAACATTGGTGGGTTCCCAAAGTTGCCGAATTTCACGAAATAGCACTAATAGTACAGAAAGCAATCATTTCTGAACGTCCAGTCAAGTTCAACTCTTGCAACTTTGAGAAGAGAAGCAACTATCTGTGTGGACCAGGTGACAGAACTGCTACACATTTGGGGACCATCGCATACACTCGCAGTCACATTTTAAAGGCAAAGTTAATGAGACGCATCAATCGGTCAGTATGGGGAAGGAACCTTGTATTTGGACTTTAATGTGGTCTCAAGGCCAACAGGCAGAGACCGCCTGAAATGTGACACTGGCCTCAGCTCTGAAGCCCTCGAGTCCCACGCGTCTGTGCCCGGTGCAGGCAGGATCGCCGGTGCCACCTCTAAAAGATGTCCCTATTGCTTTTCCTGAGTATGCACGAGTCAGCAGGGCTTTTCATTCTGCCTGAACCCCTTTGCAGGCCGAGGCGACAGCAGGGGGCACAGAGCAACGGGGGGACCGGGGCGCCGGCCCCGAGGTCGGCGCGAGCGCTCCGAAGAGCCGCGCCTTCCCCACACGCGCCCTGCGCACCCCGCGCCACTTCTGTAACCCGCCGCCTTCCTGCACCCGCTAGCTGTCCGGACGGCGCCCGCACAGGACCTGTGCCAGCCCCTGGGTGCCTGGCCAGCCACCGTCAGGCAACGACCCTCGACGACCCTCGCGACAACGCGAGTGCAGTCGAGTCAGCGCCGTCAGCTGAGCGGCCGCACCCAGAGCGCCAGGCCTCGGGCGCCTCTCCGCACTGCCGGCGGAGCCCTCCTGTGCCACCCTTCTCCCGGCGGCGACGGCCACAGCTCGGGCGCCGCCTCGCGCTCCCACAAACCCTGAGCTCCCCCTGCGGCCGCCTCCCCGCTCCGCCCGGAGCCCGGGTCCCGGACACTCACTGTCCTGCTGTGGGGTGTCGCTGCCGCTGGTGAGACCCGGCGACTCCAGCAGGCTCCGGCCCGCCTCGCCCACGCTCTCGTCGGCCTGCGCCGCCACCATGTCCCCGGCCTCCTCCAGGTCTAGCAGGTGACTGACCGAGAAGTTCTTTTTCGCCTGCAGGGTGTCGAGGTTGCCCGGGCTGTCCAAGCGGCCGCCCAGCGCCGGCTGCCGCTCCAGAACGTGCCCGTAGCTGGAGGTCATGGTCCCCCCTCGATCCCACCCACCCCCCTCTTCCCGCTCGAATCAACACCAAAGGCTGTGGGGGCGAGGGGGGAGAGGAGGCGAGTGGGGAAGAGAGAGGGGGGAGTGGAGAGAGAGAGAGAAAGAGAGAGAGAGAGAGAAAGAGAGGCAAAAAAAAGTGGGGAAAAGGGCGGGGGACCCCTTCGGCAGAGCACAGCGCTCTGCACCCCAGCCTTCCGAAGCCTTAGTTGCTTTCCTGAAGCCAAGTCCGGCGCGGTCCAAAGAGAGATAATCCACACCAAAAAAATAAAATTCAAAAGTTACCCTGTTTAGGTCAGGAGGGAAAAAAAATCAATTCTCAAAAAGCGTCCGCACCACGCACACACTAAAAATAATAATAAGGGGGAGAGAGGAAAACGGGAGGCCAGCAGGGCGGGGGAGTTAGGCAAACAGAAGAAGACAGAAGAAGGGGTGGGACAGAAGAATCAAAGTGGGTTTTTAAAAAATGTTTTTTTAAAAAGTTATTCCCCGGCAAGAGTTCAAGCATCAACAGAAGAAGGCTTGTTCCAGCTTTAAAACATCTTCAAGAAAACGTGTTTCCCCCCTCTCTGCACTCCTGTGGATTCTCAGGAGTGACTAAAGTTTCAGGAGGAGAGGGTGATGTCTTGCAGATGTATTAGAGAGCAGGATTCTCACTTTACTTTTCGTAAGGCGTAAAAAAGTAAAAAAATGAAAAAATAATGAAAAAATAAAAAGTAGGGCTCCAAGAGTCCGAAGGAGGGTGGTGGTGGGTTCCCCCCTTGCCCTTCTCGCTCTCCCCCTCTTCTCGCTGAGCTCCTTTTTCTTTCTCAGTTGGATCAAGAAGCTCTCTGGCACTTCAAAAGGCACAAACTGGCATGCAGAGGAGACTTTGTAGGGAATACAAGAAAATTGGAGACCCCTGGGAGGGCAGATCTCGACTTAATAGGAGCCTGTAATTACGTGGCAAAGCCTTTGTGCCGCGCCTGACGTTTTACAGACCCCCTTTCTCCATTGCAATCTCCTTCTTCCTCCTTTCCCTCAGACCAAAAAAACACTCTGATTAAGAAAACCCCCTTTGCCAACATCAGAGCGAGAGAGAAAGAGGGAGGGAGGAAGAGAAGGCGAGAGGGAGGAGGGAGAGAGGGAGGGGAGAGAAGTAGAGAGCCCCCTTGGATTTTTAAAGTAAAGGTCTAATTATCTTCCCCTGCAATAGTATCACAGGGAGAAAAGACAAACTGAAACCCACAGTCACTTCAAACGGACTGATTATTTTGCTTCGGCATTAACTCCTCCAGATTTGTTTAAGATCCCGTTGGAAAAACCTCATTTGCATGTTTTGATAACAGCTACAGGGAAACTCGTTGGGGGGAAAAATCCACAACTATGACAATCAAATTTTCTCTCCCCTTAACGTTTCCCGCTGTTCTAACCGT
This sequence comes from Cuniculus paca, assembly GCA_004365215.1. NCBI lineage: Eukaryota > Metazoa > Chordata > Mammalia > Rodentia > Cuniculidae > Cuniculus > Cuniculus paca. The sequence continues at coordinate 6,110 of RJWT010055668.1, forward strand.
TTTTGGGGAGGGGAGCGCAGGGCGCGTCCGCGCGAGAAGAGCAGAAGAGCCAGCAGATCGAGGCTGCGTTTGGCTCCGCTGTCAGCCTATTAAATAATGCAATAAAACAACCGGCTCAGAGATCGCAGGAGGCGCTCCCACGCTCCTCCCGCAGACGCAGGGAGGTGGCGGAGATCACGGACGCGCCACAGCAATCAGGGGAGCTGCTTACTACCACGCGCACGGAACAGGACCCAGGAGCAAATCGCCATCGTCCCCCACCGCTGCTAATCTCGTAACCTCTTCCGTGTGGCCAAGGTCGCTATCCCGGCGACCACGCTGGACGCAGAACCCGAGCGCCCGGGGAAGGAAGGTGCGGGGACCCCAAGATTCCCCGTCTCAGTCACCCTGAGGGCTCTGTCGCTGGCCCAGCCCTAACTTGACCCAAAGTAGAGAGGCGCTGCGCAGTTTTTTCATGGAATTCAGTAACTGTTTTAATGGTCTCATTAGAAATGTGTTACTATACGAAGAATAAATAAAATATCAAGCGTTTTGTTTGAGGTGTTTTTTTTTCTTTTAACACGCACACGCGCGCGCCCTCCCTCGCTCTTGTTAGATTTTTTTTCCTGATAGAGCCGAGAGGCTCAATTGAAGGGAAAAGAAGGGTCCGCGTGTGTGCAAACGGCCACAGTGAGCCCAGAACTTCCAGCCCTGATCTGGGAAAAGAACATTTGATGCCATCAAAGAGCTGCAGATTGAAACCAGATGTGCTCGCCTAGGCTCTTTCCATGCATTTAATTAAGGAGCCTGGACGGAGGAGGTTTTTTCATCATTAGTCCACCCACCCCCCTCCACCCTCGCCTGCCCCGCGTGCCCAGCAGCGCGGGCGCGGGCAGGGAACGCGTGTCCGCGCCGGGGTGGGAGCGCGGAGACAGCGGCCTTCGCCGCCTCGGCGCCTGTGCCCTCCGCTGTGTGCATGCGACTTGGCGGCTGAGATTTCCACCGGCGTCCTCTAAGTGGGCCGCAGGGTCGATTCGCGCGTCCCCGCGCGGACCAAAACCCGGGGCAGCTTCTCCTCTGTCGTCCTCTGGTGTGGCGACAGTCATCTGACAGTTGTGTTTCTTTCCTCTCTCGACACAATGCCCTTTGTGACAAAGGTCTGGCTCCTGGCATCCTCCCGCCCCCAAGACTAGGGACTTCGTCAGTAGGAGAAGTGGCTTTGTCCCCGCGCAGTCAGCAGGGTTGGTGACAAGGGACGGCAATGGTGAAGACAGGGCACAGATGGGCACCGAGACACATGATTAGATGTCTCCACCCGAGTTCACTGTCTTCTCCAGAGGGATCAGGCGCGTTCATAAAATCACCTATTTGCTGTTCCTGTTAATGTTAACCAGTGGCACCGGTACAGTTAGGACGCTGACAGCTTCAGCGAAAACTTTCGCCTATTTACTATTTGTAGACCAAATATGTTTATATGACGTAATTTTCTATGCGAAACGTTTTCCCAGATGTCTCTTGGACAGAAAGTTCAAATACAAGCGCACAGGGCCTGGCCTCTCCAGCCCGGCAAAGACCTGAGCCTAGATGACTCAGGACGCGGGGTAGCCTTGAAGACTGCAGGTAGCAAAGCATCAGTCCTCCGAGTTGGAGCTAGAACTCAAGGACAGGGAGGAGCCGACCCTCGAGAAGTAGAGGCCGCTGGCAGGACCCCTCCCCAGGCTGGGTAGTTTCCTGGAGTCCTGCATAGCTTTCTGGGCCCTTCCCAAAACTTACCCTAGGCCCTAGCTTTGGACCCCGAGGATCCCAACATCACCGCAGGGAGTCCAGGCGGAGAGGAGTGAGGCGCTATGCTCAAGTCCCCTGGGGAGCAAATTCTCCAGACAACCAGCACCCTGAAAAAATTAGTCCTATCCATCCCATCCCCACTTTTTTATTTATTGTTTTTAGGTCTTTGTGGCTTTTTTTTTTTCAATTAGCAATTACAACTGGGTTGGATCTGCACTCATAATGTTTATACACAACATTTATAAACCTTTCAGATTATGGATTGTAAAAAGCACTCAACGGAAAAGACAAGACAGAGAGCGCCTTTACCCCTTGAAGGACGAAAATGTCTAGAGCGGCGCTGGGGCACCCTTGGAGCCAGCGCAGCCGACGCCCGCAGGGTCTCCGACTGGGAAGATTCTTCCTGCAGCGCCAAAGTCGCTAGCAGCTCAGCTACTGGACACCTAGATTTTAGGCCTTGCTCAAGAGAGGGGTGGAGCAAAGGGGAAATTGGTGGACCAAAGTTCTCCGGGCTCAGGTTGCACTTAGCAGAAAAGCCAGCACCTCCTGACCATCTGGCGGAAAGATGTGAGAAGTGGAGATGAGAAGCCGTGGCTGAGAGCACTTGTTCCTTTCCCAAGCAGGCAGCCAGGCCTGGCCTGGGAACGTAGAAAACCCTAGCGGAGAGTAGCCTGCTGCTGCCCCTCTAGTTCCTTAATCACTACTTTGCTTTCCCTATGTGACTTCCTTGAAGGAAGAGTTGGAAGGAAAGCATTTCTATCTCAAAATCTTTAAACATATGTAGGCCTTCCCTTGGTTTAGGTTTGACTTCCACCTGTCAATCAAAACCCATTAAAGTCTGAAACCCTGGATAATGTAACTAACCAGAACTTTCTTCCTCGTGGCCCTTCCAGCTTCTGAAGCTAGCTTGCCACCCATTCTTTCTGCCTACTCCCTTTTAAGAATCTTCTTTTTCGGGATTCTTCCCCAAGATAGTAAGAGCAAAGCAGAAACTAACAAGGAAAGTTGCCAAGAGATTAGACTAAGGTAGGAAGTAAGTTTGGTTCACAGCCACATGTTTCCTGGGTGGTCTATTCATGGGTTTGTTATTGATTACAATCCAGAGTTTCCCTGGCACTGGAAACTGGCAGAACTCTGCCCCATCTGGCTAACAGGATGTCCCCCACCCTAACCAGGTTCCATTCTGCACTAGAAGTTAGCGGTTGCTCTCCCTGGCATGTTAATAAGCTGACACATAATCATACATGACAAGTCTTAGGTTTCATGATACCCAAAGAAGACAGTATCACCCTCAAGCAAACATGCTGTGTGGGGTAGAAATACCTTCCTGCCCATGGTTGAGCATCTAGTACACATTCATTAACAATGAAACATGGGGAAAGGGTGAAATGTAAGATGGATTCTACAGGGTGCCCATATGTTAATGTATCTGAGGAAAGGCTATGCCAGACCTCTCCTTTGCCTCCCAAGTCTCGTTCTTACAATCTTAAGTTGCATTTCAGAAACACTCCTCCTATGCATGGGCAAAAGCCCTCCACACACCCCCAACTCTATCCCCCCTCAACTCCATCCAATAGACCTATCAAATTATTTTGAAATTATGTAATAGTAAAAGGAAATAAGAGTAGAAACACATTTCCAAGTAGTGAATATTATCTCTCTTCTATTATAGTCTCAAAGGCCCAGCACATGAAGTTGGGTCCTGGTATTGTTTCATTGGGCCCATCGGCTCCTCAAACCTCTGGGCACTGACTGTATACACCATTGAAACAGCTTTAGCAAAAGCCACCAGTGACCTGCACACTGACTTGCAACATATGCTCCTCAGACCTTATTCTGCTGAATGTAATTGATAATACCTATGTTGAATACTCTCTTTGAAATTTCTCCTATTTAACTGACCACTTCCTTTTTGTCTTTATAGGGGATTTTTTTTTCCTCAAATGATATTCTCCAGGGTTCTCTCTACCATCTTCACTGTCCTTCAGAATAAATAGGTTATTCTTAGATGAGCTCATACAAATACATGGGTTAAATAACAGTTTGTTTCTCAGTGAGGCTAAAATCTCAAACTTGGTCACTGTGGTGGAATAACTAATGGTCAACTTGTAACACTAAGCTGAACTGAGTCAGAGTGGTTCTGGGTCTGGAAGGCCCACCTAAGGAATGTTGCCAGCAGCATAAAAGGAGAACTGGAGGGAGGATGGTGGACTATTGATTCTCTTCAAGAATGAACTCACCTGTCCTCATTCTCAGAGAAGCT
>RJWT010055669.1:0-10130 GCA_004365215.1 Cuniculus paca
CCATAAAATAGGGAAGTTGACTGGTCCAAGTCACCTCTGCTGCCCCTTGTCTTTCATGGTATAAGTAGGAATCAAAAGTTCATGTTGAAGTCTAATCTAGAAAAATCAATTTCTACTTAAGAATGAGGAAAACAAGAAGAGCTACTTAAAAAGAAACTTCTAATTCATAGCTGCTTTGTAAGGCTCTGGCCTGGGCTAAATTACTGCCATTCTCCAAAACCTGGGTAGGAAATAATTTTAACTCACACACAAAAGCCAGGATTCTGAGAGGCTCATAGCAAATGGCAGGCAGCTCAGAGCTAGTGAATGAGGGACCCTCTTTAAAACATCAGCATCTGCCTTCTCCAGGGCCTTGCCTTTGGCAGTTGCAAATGGGGAGTGACCTCAAAATCCAAAATGCAGTTAGGGGTCCATATTTACCAACCTGTTTTCTGCAACTGACAAGGTGGACTGGGGCTGCCTACCACTGCAAGCAGTTTCCAGGACCACGTGAAATCAGCATGTAACTCCAAGTGTCTCAAATTATTTTTGTTTAAAAAAAAAAGTCCCAGTGAAACTACTCTATGTGGCATTATCATGGTGGATACATCATCATGATTTGCCAAAAACCACAGAACATCTGATGCCCTAAACTGAACTATGCATTTGGGACAACGATGATGTCAGTACCAGTTCAGCAACTGCCCCAAATGTACCACTCTGGTAAGTGATGCTGGTACAGGCAGAAGTTCTACCTGTGTAAGAGTGCAGGGTACATTGGTGACCTCTGAACATTCCTCCCAATATTTCGGTGGCCTAAAACTGCCCTAACATCTGAGATGAACACACACGCCTCAGATGAAGAAATACAAACAGCAAATAAATATATGACAAAGTGTTCAGCATCATTGGCCATTTGAGAAATGCAAATTAAAACAACACTGAGAGTCTGTCTCAACCCAGAAAGAATGGCTATCATCAAAAAATTAACTGAAAACAAATGCTGGCAGGCCTATGGGGAGAAAGGAACCCTTCTTCACTGTTGGTGAGAGTGTAGACTGGTGCAACCACTGTGGAAATCGGTGTGGAGATTTCCTCAAAAAACAGACTAGAGGTTTCATTTGACCCAGCCATTCTCCTTCTGGGAATCTTCCCAAAAGAATTAAAAGCATCATACCAGTGACATATGCACACCCATGTTTATAGTGGCACAATTTGTAACAGCCAAATCTTGGAAACAACTCAAATGTCCATCAATTGGCAAATGGATAAAGAAGACGTGATTTTTTTTATACAATGGAGTACTACTCTGCCATAAAGAAGGATAAGCATGAGACATTTCTAGGAAAATGTATGCACCTTCAGTCCATACTCTTAAGTGAAATAAATTGAACACATGTGTGAATACCACATACTTTCTCTGGCGTGAGAAACCAAAAGTGTACATAAGCACCAAAATGTATTTTGAAATAGGAGGAAAGTGCTCAAATGGGGAGGGAAACAAAAATGAGGGAAGAGAGAAAAAGTTAAAAAAATGAGAAAAGAAAAACATAGAAACAAAGCTTTGTAAATGGGGAGGGGTAGAGGAGTTGAAGGGAGGGCAGGGGAATGGGGAAAAGAAAACAAGTTACATCACGTAGAGGTACAAATTCTCTATGATGAATGTGATTGCTATGTACATCTAAAATGTATCAATAAAACGTAATGTAAAAAAATAAATAAATAAAACAGCCCAGATACAAGCAAAAAAAAATTGTTCTAAAAAACAAATAGTCTTTAAAAAGAATTCCTAAATCTCTTCTCTCTACCCTCTGGCTCAAAGTAATACATGGTTAATCTCAGAGTAGCATATGTGGTACGTCCCAAAAATATACTGAAGTTTAAATAAAAATTAAAAAATTATTACAGTGAAAGACATTGTTATTAATCTCCCTCAAAATATTCATCCTTGTTCGAACATACTTATCCCATCATTCTTGCCACTTTCTGAAGCAGTTCTGGAAGTCCTCTTTCATGAGTGTCTTTTCATGGTTGCTCATGTTCTGAACTGATGCAGAGCACCTATAGCAATTTCTGTCAAGTAAAACATTACAGTATGTCTTCATCCTTCTTATTTACCAGATCTGACATTGTGCATCTTCTGGTTCTGCAAAGTCAAAATGACCATGAAAGGAAAATATCTTTATTCAGAATATTGGGGCAGCCATGAAAATGCAACTAAAGATATGTTAATCAAAATGCATACTATACTAACTTTTAAAAAAAACATTCACTGTATTTTTTTTTAATCACGCTGCATATACTGAGACCCAAACTGGCCCCTGGTCTCAACTTCACTTGCTCCCCAAGCTCTTCTCTTCTTCTTGGGGTCTTCATCTCTAGCTCCCTCCAGGTGCCTGGGCCCCCAGTCATCATATCCTCAGGTACATTGTTTACCAGGGTTCTGCCTGTCTGACCTGGTCTATCACAGGGTGATACACACAGAGTGGGACACAGCCTCTGAAAGCGAATGGCCTGGGTTGAAATTCCAGCACTAAAGCCATGGTCACTGACTTCATGCAAGCCTCAGTTTCCTCATCTATAAAATAGGATAATAATAGCTAATGTATCTAAAAATCAAAAATCCAAAATGTTCCCAAATCTAAAACTTTCTTAACCCAAATTATTAGTAGCAATCAAAGGGCAAGTGCATTAAAAATGTTACAAATAATTATCTTCAGAAAGCATATCATCAAAAGCTTTTTGGTGTGCATATGTGTGTTTCTTTGTGGTACTGAGGATGGAACCCAAGGCCACTTACATATTGCCATGGTTTCTTTCTAGATGCCCCCCTCCCACAGCCTCATGCAATCACTACTGAGGCTTTTTAGAGGTGGCTGGATCTAGGGTGTGTGATGCTGGGATTAACCGTGTGATGCTGGAATCAAGGGTGTGTAATGACTGAATTAGTCCAGTGCTGGGTTTGGCATAGTCCTGGGTGTGGATAACAGGAAGGCCCTCACTGGGCGTGAGTGTTACCAAGCCTAAGGGCACGTACCTTAGACAGAATACAAGGGACAGAAAGCGCTGCTGTCATTGCCACTTCTTTAGTATTATGCTGCTTTGCTGCCTCCTCCCCACCATGGACCGTTTCTCCTCTGTGATGCCTCTCTGCCATGCCATCCTGCCTTGGAGCCAGCTGATTAGGGAATGGAAACCTCTACAAACCGTAAGCCAAAATAATCCTTTCCTCCTTTACCTTTAGCCATCAGGTATTTTGTGTCAGCAATGAGAAAACTAAGACACATGCTAAGCAAGCACTGTACCACTGAGTCACATTTCCTGCCTTGTATGGTATATATGAAACACGTATTTCAAACAACGGATACTCAGTCTGTACAAAGAAAGGCCCTGGCAGACAACCTGGCATACAGAGAAAGTTATGTAAAAGTCATCATTAGTATAGTCACGGTACACCCCCAACTCCCCATGCAGCAAGATCATCATCTCTAGTTTATGGGGGAAGCATTGATAAATGTGATGCTAGAATGTTAACCAGGTCAGTGCAATTCAAAAGAAAAAATGTGCTAAGCCAGGCATGGTAGCACACATCTGTAATCCCAGCTATCTGGAAGGATAAGGCAGGAAGACTGCAAGTTCTAGGTCAGCCTAGACAACTTGGCAAGACCCTGTCTCAAAATAAAATTTTAAAAGGGGATGGGGATGTTGCTCAGTGAAAGGGCACTTGCCTAGCATGTGAGGCTCTGGGCAACATTCCCAGCACTGAGACAAACAAACAAACATTCATGCTTTACGTACAATGACATTTATTCAATCCAACACCTTAGCGAATCCCTCCAAAATTTTCAAGATCTTGAGAATAAATGACAGCACAAGCTGATGTCCATGGAGTAGTTACTATGGCAAGCCTGTGCCTGAACACAGGCAGGGTACTAAGTGGAGACATTTCCTGTTGATCCTAGACTGGCCACTGTGCTCAAAGCTGAGGATGAGGGAAAGGTAAAGAAGCCGTCAACGGCTGGGACCCAAAACCTTCCCAGGAGCTACAGGAAGCCAACACCTGGCTCTGCAGTGTTCACGTGTTCACTGTTCTGGTCTCCAAAGCGAAAAGAGTCAGGGGAGAGGGAGGCACTGGCTGAGTGTACAGAACTGAGTTTTCCTGTTCTTCCTCCCTCCCCTCTTGTCTCTGCTCATAAGCTGAGAGGGATGGCTGCCCAGAGAGGCACTCACAGCGTGAGCGCCTCTGCAGGAAGAGACTGCCGTCAGTTCCTCTGTGGACGTTAGCTCAGCCAGGGGTCTCATTCATCCACTTTGTATCTTCCTGATCAGAGGAAAGGAGAAATGACGAGAGAAGGAGGCAGAGAGAAGGAAGTAGCGAGAAGGAAGAGCAGGGCAGATCTGCATCCTGAGCCCTGAGTGAACGCACACAATACACACTGTGTAGTAAGTGTGGTGAGGCTGCAGGTGTCTACCCAGCTCCTCGCCTTGAAACATCAGTGTCCACTGAGCTTCTCCTGGCTACCAGTGTCCTCTCTACTCACATCCACAGGCAAGCTGGAGGTGGCTAGGGCATTAAGACTCCTGGGAGCACCCCGGAAACCGTGTGTGTGATGGGACCCAGTGAACACATATCCCCAACTCCCACATCCCTCCAGCCTGTTGCACTGGGTCCCCTGTAGGATGAACTCCTGCGGCCCACAGCAGTGAGTAACTTGCAAGATAGCTCACTGTTGAATTACTTTCCTCTCCCCTCTCCCCTTCTGTTTCATTGTGGTATCCCTTCCGAGAAAACACACGCACTGAACTCACTGTCATGAGGTCTGTTTGTAGAGAAGCCCAAGAAAGGATGGCAGGTGACACTTCCATGGGTCGCTGGTCACCAGAGAAAAGGGCTGGGTCAGATCCCACTTCCTAGCCACAAGGTCCAGGATCCTGGACATCCAAGATCTAAAGGTTTCCTTTGACCAGAGCAATTGCAAGTGAAAGTAATCTTCAGAAACATAAATATCCAACCCTCTAGTGCACAAATATCACTTTTGATTGAACACATTTTCTTCTTTTGGAACCAAATCAAACCAAATTCCTCCTCAGCAGTCAATCAGATTTTGTCACATAAGCTGGGCATCACGGCACTTTGAGAAGCTGAGGCAGGAGGACCAGAAGTTCTAACCCAGAATGGGTACTTTAGCAACATAATGAGACCCTGTCTCAAAATAAAAAATAAAAAAGGGCTAGGGATGTAGCTCAATGTGAAGGCCTTGGGTTCCATCCTTTAAATTTTTTTTTTTACACCCAGACATGACTCAGAATAATCTCCATGAACTTTGAAGAGCATGCTGACTTCATGCTCCTTCCCAGAGTGGCTCCATTCATGCCATCGCAATGGCAGCTGGACACTGGGTGTCCACATCCACTGCATACCAGGCATTTGCACAGCCCAGGCCCACACCAGCTACGCCATTTCATTAAGACATCACCAATCCAACCCATGAGTGGCAAGGCCAAGCTCAAGACCCACATCTGTTCAGCTCCAGCAGCCAAACCTTTCAGCCCTCGAGCACTCCTGGTGTTCTCAGAATGAAGTCCGGGGTCCCTGCGTGAGCACCTCCCCACACCCCGGCTGGAGTACAGACTCTCATACACAGAGGTTTAGGACATCTGAACCAGTGGGGCTGAGGCCTGGGAACCTCACAGTCTCACTCTTGGGGGGATGCTAACGCTTATTACAGAGAACAGCTGCAATAATGGAAACCCCCCTCCTGTTTGTAGCTCCCCAAAGTGGGGTTCAATGGGGACCAGGGATGCATCCTGAAACTGGCCACTTGTCACCTCTGCCCCACACTGGATCCAGATTGTCATCACCTCTTACCCAAAGATAGCAATTACCCTTAATGGGTGCCTTTGTCTCCTTTTGTCTTTTGTTTCCAACATTTTCTTATGAGCATTTTCAAATATGGAAAGGCTGAAAGAACTGTAATGAATGCCCTTAGCTATATCACCCAGATTCTACAGTGTACAGTTATTGCTATTCAAAATTTTACAATTATTTTTAAATATGCCACTTTTGCATTATTATATACCTATTCATCTCTCCCTTTTCAAATGGATTTCAAAGTACTTCAGGTATCAGTAAAGTTCCCCCTTGTCTTCATTCATTTGAGCTACTAGAACAAAAATACTATATATTGGGTGGCTGATAAACAAATGAAATGTATTTCTTACAGTCCAAGGTCAACATAGTGGCAGATTTAGTCTATGGTAAAGGCCTTCATTGTCACACAGAGGAAAGGACAAAGCAGATCTCTAGGGACACCTATAAAGGCATAGTGTCAGGAACAGTCAGAAACCTTTCCACCCCTTGCCTTGTCCGGTCCGCTATTCACCAAGTGTCATTATCACATACAGCCCCAGGAAATGATAAAGTGCAGCCTCGTCTGAAGAGGCGCAGGACAGCAACCAGAACTGCCATTTGTCATAGGTTTACCATCCACCAGGCCCTTCAACAAGGTGACGGTGTGAACATCTGGCCTCACACCTGGATGGTGGTGTCACACCCCCACTACACCTGGGAGAAAGTAGTGGGCCCCATCACACAGGCAGGATGAGGTGGGGTGGCTGGGCCCAAGGCCACTGATGGCATGTGTCACCACCATGGCTCCCATGGGGAGGGGACTCTTACCAGTTTCATGGAGGTCAAGCTCCCCTCCCCTAGGTTTCTCCATCTCCCATTCCCGTGTCTGCACCAGAACTGGGAAGGAGGGAAGGGAAGGAGGAAGGGAGGAAGGCGGAGAGAAGAAATCAAACTACAATGATGTGCCAGGAAGGCTTTACTAAGGTGCCAGCCAAGCGAAGACGTGAAGGAGGCCAGGGGTGTGGACATCGGATTCTCTGCATCTCCTTCGAGGAATAACAGAACCTTGCAAGTCGGAACTCAGTGTGTCCTTTATGCTGTAAGATTCTAGATGGCTGAGACAGGGTCCTTCCTTAAAGACCCAGTGATGTCAGATATCCCTGAAGAGACACAGAAAACACACAACCTCTCTGGGTAGTGTGATGGGAAGGCTGCCTGTGGCGGGGGGCTGGGACAGCAGCAGATACTGCTAACACCTGCCTACCCTCCCCTCTCCTGCACTGCTTCACCACACACGGGCTGTCATCCAGCTGCCACCTCATGCACCATTTCGTATCTGCCAGGGCCACAGGCCAGACGGGGCAGGGACTTAATCTCTCGACTCCCAGCAGCCCTTACTCAGCGATGGGAGGAGATAGTGTCTATGGAAACACCCTAGCTCCCTCACTCACTGTGGCCTATGGCTACGTGAGCTCTCAGTTTCCCCAGCAGGTTTAAGGACCATCACCACTGTGAGAGCCAGCTCAATTGTGCATTCTTCACGTGACTTTCCTGCTCTGTCCTGCTGCATCTTACGAGTGTCATCTCCCTGATAAATGAGGTCCTTTGCCTCAGTGTCTTCTTAGAGAATTCAATCCAAGACAGGGATAAATCTCTACCTTTGAAAATGCACACACACACAACACACACCCATACACACACTCTTATAGTGAAACTCTCCCTCTTGGGCCTCATGTTTAAAACCTGCAAACATGTATTAATAAAAATTTTAAAAATTAAAAATAAATAAAATCTGTATCCAGGGCTAAGGTATGCCTCAGTTATAGGGCGTGTGTTTAGCAGATATAAGACCCTGACTCCAAGAAAACAAACAAACAAACAAAAAACAACAGAAAATAAACTACGCCCCTGACTGTGGCATGGGGTCATCAAATCCTGGACCAAGAGACACAGCTTTGAGATGTAACTAGTGTGTTCACATGAAATAACCCCACCTGCATATCACAGCGTACTGTTGTCACTAGTGTGCCAGGATGGAGGGGGTTCTTTCGGCTGAGTCTTTTCCCTCCAGACCCCACAGTAGGTACAAAACGAATGCTCACAGTAGGTACAAAACGAATGCTCAGCAGCCCACTGAGGACACAGCCAGGCCCACGGGTGACCTCCCCAGTCACCAGTCGCATTTCCCTATGCTGCATAGGGGAAGGAGGCCAATCTAACCATTTGCCTGTGAAGCATCCATGCATCATGCAGTCTTCTTGCCCTCACTTTTCTGTCCTGCCAAATCAGTTTCTGAAAGTCAAAATGACTGATAGCTTTATACCCTGGACAATCATTCTCCTGATTAAATAATTCAGCATCAATGATAAAAAAGCTCCCAGAGTGGTGGTGGTTACATAAATCTATATCTGTGGTAAGATTTCGCAGAAACGCACACACGCACACACACACAAAAACCAGTAAAATCGGAACAAGGCCCAGTCTAGTTTCCAACGTCTACTTCCTGGTGTGGCTAACGTACTCTGGGGTGTATGATGTCATCCTTGGAGGCTGAAGAAGATATGAGGACTCTCTGTGCTATATTTGCAACTTCTTATGAGCCAAAACTTATTTCAGTAGAAAAAAGTGTTAGAACTCCAAAAACTTTTCTAAATAGTAAAATGAAATAGAAGCGCTCATTTCTCAGTAAAGCCTGCAGGAGAAGACACTGCAAAGCCGACCTTACCTGTGAGCTGGGGATCAGTGCCTTCCACCAGTGCCCGCCCTTCACCAGGTCCACTTCGCACAAAGGCACAGACACTTTGCCAATGACACAGTGGCGCGAGAACTTATCGAAGTCTACCACGGTCAGGAGCAGGGTCCTCCTCTGGGCTTCTAGGAAGGGGATCTCGAAGGTGTAGCGCTCCTCAAACACAGGCTTCTGGGTCTTGCGCTTGACCCCTGTCTGCTTTGAGTTCTTCTGGTCGGGCAGGAGGCAGATCTTGACGTAGGGGTTGGAGTGTGCCATGTCCTGGCGTGAGCCATCATGGGCAATGGGGGGCGGCAGGTCCCGGGCCTCGATGACCCTCACGGTGAGATGGTTGTGCAGCAGGTCATACTGTGTGCTGAAGTGTAGCATGCCCAGCTGGTACTTGGACAGGATCTCCTCATCGGTCAGAGAGTCCACATCGTCACTGCTGGAGTCGAGGGAGTAGAGACGGGGCTCGAACTTCCTAAAGTAGTCGTCTGGGGTGTAGGTTCGTCGGAGCACCGAGGGCTGGATTGGCTCCTTCTTGGCACTGAGGACGCCAAACTCGATAGGTTTGATATCGATGAGCGGGGAGCTGGGCCGTCTTGACTCAAGACCTAAACAGAGCCAGAAACAGCAATGAGTGTCACTCCCTGGACCAGGTGGTGACAGCAGCAACAGCCCACAGGCTCTCGCATCGTTCCCTCTGCTTCAAAATGCTCTTCGTCACTGTGCACTTGGAACTGCAGCTATGGCTCAATGCAGAGGACTGGCTCCAGGATCCCCATGGATACAAAAAATAGGCGGATACCCAGGCCCTTTATATCCAATGGCACAATATTTACATATAATGAGTACTCATCCTCCCATATACTTACTTACTTTCTTTCTTTTCTTTTGGGGAGGGTCCTAGGAATCAAACTCAGGACCTTGTACTTGCCCAGCAGGTGCTGTGCCACTGAGCTATATCCCTGGCCCCTTGTAATTATTGTGGCTTTTTTTTCTCCCATATACTTTAAATCATCTCTAGATTACTTTTAATCTCCAGTGCCATGTAAATACTTTGTAATTACTTGTTCTATTATATCATTTAGAGAACAATGACAAATTAATCTGCACATTTTCAGTACAGAAGCATTTTTCCCCCGAGTATTTCTGATCTTGGTTGGTTGAATTGGAGGATGCAGAACCATGGATACAGAGGGCCAACTGCACTCTGATTCGTATGTCAGCATTACCATCGCTGTCACCGTCACCATCATCCCAGCAGCCAGGGGCCTGGCACTGTTCTAAAGAGACTTTATGTCCTCAGTCATCTAATTTCATAACCCTTTTGATTATTAGGTAATCCCTATTATCCCCACTGTACAGATGAGGGGAGAAAAACTTTAAGACACTTCCAAAGGTCGCACCCTTATAAACAGAGGTAGCAAGCGTCAACTCTGGCTTGTCTGGCTGTCACCATCATCTTATGCTGCCTCCACTTTTGACAGGTTGGGCCCTGGGTCAAATTCCAATTCAGCTACTTATTCATGAGTCCTGTGACTCCTGGCACATGCTGTAGACTCTCAG
>RJWT010055670.1:0-10129 GCA_004365215.1 Cuniculus paca
TTTTTTTTTTTTTTGCGGCACCGGGGATTGAACTCACGACCTTGCTCTTGCCAGGCAGGGACTTAGACCGCTGAGCTAGATCCCCAGCCCTGTTTTTGAGACAGGGTCTCACTATGCTGTTCAGGCTGGCCTTGAGCTCACTTTGTAGCCCAGGCTGGTCTCGAACCCACAGCGATCCGCCTGTCTCAGCCTCCCGAGTGCTGGGATTACAGGCATGAGCCGCCACGCCTGGCGCAATTCAGTTTTTTTTGAGAGAGGGTCTCACTATATAGTTCAGGCTGGCCTTGAATTCACTATGTAGCACAGGCTGGCCTCCTGCCTCAGCCTCCCAAATGGTGGGTTTACAGGAAGGCACCACCATGCCCTACTCCAACACAAAGGGTTGAGAGGTGGGACCTCTGAGAGTTGATTAAGTCATGAGGGCTCTGCTGTTATGGTGTGGGTTATGAAGGCAGCAGGTTCCTGATAAAAAGGTAAATTTGGTCCCCTTCCTAAGCATTCTCTTGTCCTTCCATCTTCTGCCATGGAATGACACAGCCAGACCCTCGCCACATGTAGGCCCCTCAATCTTAAACTTCCAGATCTTTAAGAAATCTGTTTTTTAATAAATTAGGTGCCCAGTTTGTAAAACAGGCTAAGACAAGATTTATTCTCCACATCTCTTTGTGATCTGTCTCCTTGCACTTTAGAATCAGTGAGCTTCTCATTTGAGACTCACTTACTAGTTATGTGACCTGTGGCAAATTATCTAAATTCTCACAGCAAACTGTGTTAGCGAGAGCGTTAAGTGAGGTGTTGAATATAGTATCCTTGACCTGGAGCAGGTGCTTAATTACCGTTAGTCATTGTTATTAGTATATGAAACCAACCTTGAGAAGCCTAGGGGCTATGTCACTAGGACAAAATACCCAGCACAGGGTTCGACATGGGTTGGGTGCATGATTGGCTCCAAGGCAGAAAAGCCATGGTGGAAGGAAGCGCACAGCAGAGGAAAGACACTCAACCCACGGCAGCCAGGAAGCAGAGAGAGAGCAGGAGGAGCCAGGGACAAGAATATACCTTTCTAGGCCGTGCTCCCATTGAATCTCCTTTTCCAACAGACCCTCACCACCTCATAGCACGTTCAGCTATGAATTCATCCGTACCCCATGACCCAACCCCCTCAAAATCCCTGCTACTGAATGCATCAGACTTCTGGGGCCATTTTAGATGTAAGCCATAAGAGAAGGAGTAATGGTTCCTTTTTTCAACAAGAGTGTAGTCTAAGGAGGTACTGACAAATGCTCCCCAAAATACCACATGGGAGCATTGACGGCAAGAAAAGACCCTCGGGACCTAGGTCACACAGCTGTGCAGCCCAAGAAAGACAACAGGTATCTTGGCCACATCACTAATGAGTCTCTCTAGCCTTCAGTTTCCCAGCTATAGAATTAGCCCTTCACACTGGATACTGCCCTGTCCATTATGGTACCTCGGCTTCATGTGACTATTTAAATTTAAGTCAACTAAAATCAAGTGGCACTCAAAATGCAGTCCCTCAGTCATGCAAGTCACATTTCAAGTGCTCGTAGCCACAAGTGGTTAGAGACTGCCGTGTTCAACACTCAGAAGAGAGCATTTTCCTCACTGTAGGAGTCCTGTGGGACAGCTCCGCGCGCGTGATCTCACTGGTTCCCTTTAGCAGTCTCCGACCGTGGGCACATGGCGGGAATATTCGGGATCTAGGGGCTGAGAATAAGAACCATCTGAAAGGCAGGACCCTAGAGGGTGTGGGGCGGAAGGTGGGCTGTGGGTGCACTGGGCGCCCCACACTTGGAGCTTCTCACTCGGGTGCTCCCTCTCCATACCATAGGCAAACTGCGACACGTGCTGAGCCTGGACGGCTTCCTCAGCTACCTCTGCTCAAAGGATGGAGACATCTTCAACCCGGCCCGCCTCCCCATCTACCAGGATATGACTCAGCCTCTGTCTCACTACTTCATTAACTCCTCTCACAACACCTACCTCGTGGGGGACCAGCTGTGC
Source organism: Cuniculus paca (assembly GCA_004365215.1). Taxonomy (NCBI): domain Eukaryota; kingdom Metazoa; phylum Chordata; class Mammalia; order Rodentia; family Cuniculidae; genus Cuniculus; species Cuniculus paca. The sequence continues at coordinate 2,026 of RJWT010055670.1, forward strand.
GGCCAGAGCAGCGTCGAGGGATATATACGGTGCGGCCCAGCTCGTGAGAGGCACTGAGTGTGGGGGAATGAGGGGAGGCCGTGGCTGGTGAGGACTCGCACGGGGAATTAGAGGCCGAGCCTGACACATGAGACACTTGGAGGACATATTGAAGACCGGTGGGAGAACATTGGTAAAACCCTATGTGGACACTCCCCAAACTCACAGGCCTTCGCAGATTTATTTTGAATAAATAAGCTGCATGTTAAAAGGAAGGCAGTAGAATAGAGGATTAGAAACATGGGTTCTGGAGTCCGACTGTCTGGGGTCAAACCCTGGTTCCCTCCATAGGTGCTCTGGGGCTAATTAACCTCTTTATGCCTTGATCCCTGTCGCTGAAGTGGGGATGACAATAGTGTCTTCTCTCTCAGGGTAGTCTGAAACCCGAATGAGTTAATGCTTGTGTCAGTAGCTAACGCCTGGAAGCTGCTTTTATTCTGATTAACCACGAATTAGATCAAATAGTCAGGAGACCTTCGTAAGTGCTAGCAACTGAACTGGTAGCTTTGACGGATAGAAAAGTGAGTGGAGCTTTCATTCAAAAATAAATGAAACTTCCAGGTTTCTACTTTATGAAGTCAAGTTGAGAAAATAAGGGCCTGGGAGTGTACCCAGTGGTAGAATGGAACCTTGCACGCGCGAGGCCTCGGGGTCAATCCCCCTTGGGCGGCGGAGTGTACATTCCCCCAGTTTGATATCCCAGGCTTGGTATGGGGACACCGCCGAGACATCGGAAGTGTCACGAGGCAGTGTTGCTTAGGAGGATTGGGGCAGCCTGATCTCCGTAGGAAGAGACCTCTCCATGGAGATGCGGGGTGAGCACTGTCCTCTCCTGAGTGCAGAGAGGGTCCTTAGGTGGAAGATCGCACCTGGACCTCCCCTGCCTCTCGGCTGATGCTGTCCTTACAGGGCCCTGAAGCGGGGGTGCCGCTGTGTGGAGGTGGATGTTTGGGATGGACCTAGCGGGGAACCCATCGTGTACCATGGACACACCCTGACCTCCCGCATCCCGTTCAAAGACGTCGTGGCTGCAATAGCACAGTATGCCTTCCAGGTAGTGGCCCCAGGTTGGGAACAGCACTAGGTAAGGAGGGAGAGTCGGGGGAGAATGACTGGCTCAGGTCTGACCGGGGAAAGGGGTGCAGGAAAGGTCACTGCCAGTGGCTTGGCATACGTAGACAGTTTAAAGCATTGGACAGTATGAAGGGATTACAGGAGTAAGTGTTGGCGTGTTACTAGTAATCAGTGCAAAGAGGTAACTGCTAGTGGTTAGTGACTACTACTTACAACAAGTTCTGTTCACTGTCTGGGAGAGGCTGGGTAAGGACAGAGGACAGTGGGCAGTAGGGCTGAGGGACAGTAGGAATTTGGAGATGGATATCTGAGGGTGTAATGCAAACGCATAACTAGGGGAACGACCTGGCTCTCCTACTCTGAGCCTGAAAACGCAAAGGTCTCAGAGGGACCTGGGTCAGATTTGGGATCCCAAGAATGATCTTCAGATGTGAGTAGCGTACCAGAGCATGCACCCCAGGCTCCAAGTTTCACTGAGCCCTGTAGCGGAATGGGCAGGGTTTAGCACCCAGGGTACTCAGCTGAGTAGACAAGGGGCCCTGGGAGCTGAGTGTTTGGAGAAGGAGCCCCTGGGGTGTAGAACTGTGGATGCGACCTCTCCGCTCTCCCTCACCAGACGTCAGACTACCCACTCATCCTGTCCCTGGAGAACCACTGCAGCTGGGAGCAGCAGCAGACGCTGGTCCAGCACCTGACTGAGATCCTGGGGGAGCAGCTGCTGAGCACCCCACTGGAGGGGCTGCAGCCCACACAGCTGCCCTCGCCGGAGGTAGGGACCCAGGCTCTGTGGGGGCTTCTGCCCTCCCCGACTACGGCTCCTTCCTCCAGGCCCCTCTTATTCCCTTTCTGTCTGGTCGTCTGGACCATCTTGCTCTTTAATATGCCTGGAGACAACTTTCATTTTGAAAGATCTAATTGAAGTCAGAATTCTATTTATAGTTCTCTAAAGTTTCAATCAGCTGTTCACTTTATATTTTACTTTCAGTGGAAGTATCTTAATTTTTCTCATGAGAGTGTATAACTGTTGTAGGTGCAGACCATACAAACAATAGAGAAGGGGAAGTCCCACCCCCAGCACAATCCCAACCTCTTCCATAAAAATGATCTATCTGTTTCTGTATCTATTTGATGCTGGGGTTAGAACCCAGAGTTCACTTATGCTAAGCACCGTTGAGCTGCACCCTCAGCCTTTGTCAATGTATATATATTTTTTTAATTAAAAAAACATTGTTTTTGGTACCGGATATCGAACTCAGGACCTTGTGCTTGCCAGGCAGGCACTCGTGCCACAGAGCTATATCCCCGGCCCTTTTTTTTAGTTTTTTGAGACAGACTCTCACCGTGCAGTTCAGGCTGACCTTGAACTCAATATGTAGTCCAGGCTGGCCTCAAACTCATGGCAATCCTCCTGCCTCAGCCTCCCCAGTGGTGGGTTTACAAGCATGTGCCACCACACCAGGCTCTCAATAGGTTTTTTTGTTTGTTTGTTTGTTTTTTTATTGAGACAGACTCTCACTGTGCAGTTTAGGCTGACCTCAAATTCACAGCAGTCCTCTTGCCTTGGCCTCCCTGGTACTGGGAATACAGGTGTGCATTTTTTAAAAAATGCTTATATCAATATATGTGTATATATTCACAGGTTATTTGAGGGACAGTGGCCTTAAACTCATGGGGATTCTCCTGTCTCAGCCTCCTGAGTGCTGTGATTACAGGCCTATACCATCACGTCGTACTTATATTCATGTTTCTTTTTGTTTTTTGAGATAGGGTCTCACTATGTACTTCAGGCTGGCCTTGAATTTACTAAGTAGTCTAGGGGAGCCTAGAACTTGTAGCAGTTCTCCTGCTTCAGCCTCCTGAGTGCTGGGACTACAAGCATGTGTCACTACACCTGGCCTTATATTCACATTTTTTAAAAACCATGAGTGGGATCATCCTCTATAAATACGTTATATATAATGGGTATCTTTTCGTGTATAATTTTTTTCTTTTAACAGCTTTACAGTATTTTTTTTTCTTTGAGATAGATTCTCACTGCTTAGGTCAGGCTGGCCTTGAACTCACTATGTAGCCCAGGCTGGCCTTGACCTCGCTGAGATCCTCCTGCTTCAGCCTCCCAAGTTCTGGGATTAGAGGCATGCACCACCATAGCCATGCACCACCATGCTCATTTATGTTATGGGCCATAATTTATTCAGCTGTTTGCATTTGGTAGACATTTAGGTTGTATTTTTTTAACTTGTACATATAGCTTTGTCCATTTAGTTTTTCTCTGAAATGGATTCCCAGAAGCAAAATTATTGAGTTAAAGGATTTGCATGTTGACATTTTTTATTGTTATTGCCAATTTGCCCTGTGGAAAAAATATCAAATTATACTCCAGCCAACAGAAGAGAATGACCAGAAACAACTCTGAGAATGAGATGATTCATAATCATAATGGTAAATATTGAAAAAAAGATGTCTTTACAAAAGAAAAGCCTGTGCTATGCTTTCTTCTTTTGGATTGTTATTATTCACTTTTGTTAGAGTTTATCATTTTTATTGAGATTTGATTTTTTTGTTTTAAGCAGGATCTTGCTTTGTGGTCCAGACTAGTTATGTAGCCCAAGCTGGCCTTTAACTTGCTTGCAGTCCTCTGCGTCAGCCTCCTGAATGCTGGCATTGCAAGTGTGTACCCCTGGGCACAGTCAATGTTAAATGTTAAAGATATTAATGCTTTTTGGGAGAGGGGTACTGGACCCAGGGTCTTCACACTGAGCTACATCCCCAGTGCTTTTTTTATTTTGAGACAGGGTCTTGCTAAGTTACTATATTGCCCAGAGTGGGCTTGAATTTGCGATCCTCCTGTCTCAGCCTCCTAAGAGTTGGAATTACATGCATGCCCAGCTGTATGTATGTAAGTCTTTAAAGGAGTTTTTAGTGTGTCATATATGCGGTAGGGGTAATGTTTGTTTTTCCCATATAGATAGAGATGTTATACGTTTGCTTAACCGTAAGGGAATTCCTGTGGTATAGTACCACGCAACCGATCTCTTTCTGGGCGACCTCTGCCCCCTAACTTTTTCCTCAGCCTTTGAGAGAGAAATGAAAGCTGCAGGATCTCCGGGACAAGTTCCTTCATTTTTGTCCCCTAGCAACTTCGAGGGAAGATCCTGCTGAAGGGGAAGAAATTGGAAACATTAAATCCGGATGTTGAAGAGGAGGACGAAGAGGAGGAGTCAGAGTGTGACCTGGAGCCACAGCAAGGGTCAGGACTGGAGCCTGAGCCTGAGCCTGAGCCTGAGCCGCAGGAGCAGGAGCCGTTCCTTCGGAGTAAGGGCAAAAAGAAGGTAGGGCAGGAGCCGTCTTCCTGCCGTGCATTTGGTCAGCAGCAGCACACGCTGAAGGCTGCTTTGCGATGGGCCTAGCACCAGACAAGACGGAGGGCCAAGGACGAGCCTTCCCCTACTAAAATAGGAACGCATGCATGGTGTCGCTTTGCACATTGCTCTTCACAGGTACACGCAGTGGCTTTCTGACTTCTCTGGGCCTGAAATCTTTGTTTCTTTCCCTTTCCTTCTTCCTTCCTAACACAGTCTTGAAAGCTCAGGAAGCAAAATAGGTAAATGCAGAACCATTCTAATTGGAGCTTACATTTGGTTCCGATGGATCCCCTGGGTGATGGGACACATCTTTGTACATGTCAGTCTCTTTATTTTTTATTTTTGGTACCAGGGATCGAACTCACAACCTCGTGCTTGCCAGGCAGGTGCTGTGCCAGTGAGCTAAATCTCTGGCCCCCATGTCGGTCTCGTTAAAGGCTAGTTTGAAAACCACTGCGTGTGTATGTGCAGCACTGTTACACTGCCTAACTAGGGGCTACTGAAAGAATTGCTGTGACCTCAACCACAGCGGGCTTAGCTAGAGAAACCTTCTTTCTTGGAAAGGGGGAAATTTGAGTTTGAGGAAGGGCCGGAAATAGCCAGAGATGAAAAGGAGAGAAGTTTGAAGTAGGCAAGCTGAACCGCTGAGAAGGCCATGCCAGCGTGGTCTATCTCCCCACAGGGAAGGAGAAGACTGAGGGAGAAGAGGTGCTGTTGGTTGCACCTCTACAATCGGGTGTGACGTCTGCATTGTCTCTCCTGTGCTTGGCTCACTCAGCTGCCTTCTAGCTTACCCCGTTCTCTCCGGTATTTAACCTGCTGCTATGTCCAGGGTTGGAACGGGAATTCAGGAGACAAATTCAAATATATTACTCTGCGATTCCCATAGCCTTCCAGGTGTGAATTCTGTGACCATTTGTATACCTTGACATATCTGGATTCCTGAACTTGTTTTTTTTTGTACCGGGAATGGAATTCATGACAGGCACTGTGCCAGTGAGCTTTAACCCCTGGCCCAAACAAAATGAGATTCTCTTTTTTTTTTTTTGGGCACTGGGGATCGAATTTAGGACCTCACACTTGCTAAGCAGGCACTTATGCCACTGATGTAAATGCCCGGGCCCTGTCATTTTGAGACAGGGTCTCACTATGCAGTTCAGGCTGGCCTTGAGCTCACTTTGTAGCCCAGGCTGGTCTCAAACTCACAACGATCCTCTTGTCTCAGCCTCCTGAGTGCTGGGATTACAGGAGTGTGCCACCACACCTGGCATGTTCATATTGTTTTAAAAGAGAAGTAGGCCTATAATCTCAGCGCTCAGGAGACTGAGGCAGGAGGATTGCTGGGAGCTCAAGACCAGCCTGGTCTACATAGTTGAAGGCCTCAACTAGTGAGACCCTGTCTCCAAAAAACCAAACTAAACCAAACCAAAAGAAAATACCACATCCCTGCCAAAAAAAAAAAAAAAAAGAGAGAGAGAAGAAAAAAGAAAAAGAAGTAGCGAGGATGATGCGTCTCTCTTTAAAAATAATCTAAATACCTGTTGCCCAAGATGTGACCCAGAATAGACCCTCCATGCTCAGAGGCGGAAACAGTCCCCGCACTGCACGCAGAATGCCTTTATTCCCGTTCCCACCCCCAGGTTGTGAAGTGCCCGCTGTTTTATCCGCCTATCTGTTGTCAGACTATGACCCAGGATCCTAGTCCCGATCCTGAGTTGCTTCTCTTGGCTTCGCAGGTGAGGCAGGAGGGAGAATGCCGTGGGGCGGCAGCGGGCAGAGGCTCAGCTTGCATGGCTGTCAGCTTCTTCCCTTGCAGACTGCTGAGGACTCAGCTCCACCTTCCTCTCTACTTTCTCCCCCAGAAACTCAAGGCCGTCTTGTGTCCAGCCCTCTCTGCCCTGGTTGTCTACTTGAAGTCTGTCCCATTCCACAGCTTCTCGCACTCAAAGGAGCACTACCATTTCTATGAGACATCATCCTTCTCTGAAAGCAAGGCCAGGAACCTTGTCAAGGAGGCTGGTCAGGACCAAAATGGGAGGACAGGGAGGGAAGTGGGTTGGGTAGCTCACACCTGCTGGGCGGGAAGGTAAGTTCCGAGAAAGAGGACAAGACCGCTAGGGAGGAACGAAGCAGCTCAGAAACTCGTGGGAGGAGGCAGAGGGGGAGTGGAGAACAGCAGACACCGCGCAGCAGGGGAGGAGGAGTGGGCGGGGGTGGGCGCTGCAGCGGAGCAGCACAGGGAGGCTTTCTGGAGCAGCCTCGGCTGTCACAGAGTGAATGAGGGGCAGGCTCCTTGGGACGGAGGAGGTGGGAGGCTCTGCCCCACTTCCATCTCCATCCCTGCACCCTTCGCAGGCAATGAGTTTGTGCAGCACAATGCCTGGCAGTTGAGCCGAGTGTATCCCAGCGGTCTGAGGACAGACTCGTCCAACTACAATCCTCAGGAGCTCTGGAACGCAGGCTGCCAGATGGGTGCGCAGGCCTCAGGAATAGGGAGGGGCTTGGGGTAGAGCAGCACTGGCGGAAGCTAAGCTCCTCAGCAGACGCAGGACCAGGGGATGCTTGAGTGAGCTGTGCGCTGAGAGATCTGTCTATGGAGGGGGGGTGGTAGGCCCCCAGTGTGAATTTTTCCTTTTTTCTCCTGGGATCCCCAGTGGCTATGAATATGCAGACTGCAGGGCTCGAAATGGACATCTGTGACGGGTTCTTCCGCCAGAACGGTGTCTGTGGCTACGTGCTGAAGCCAGATTTCCTGCGTGATGCCCAGAGTTCCTTCCACCCCGAAAGGCCCATCAGTCCTTCTAAGGCTCAGCTCCTGTTAGTCCAGGTATGATGGGAAGAGCCTGAAGCGGCTGGCACGGAAGTGGGGGCAGAGGCAGCTGGGCCCGACGGGAGCGTGGCTGGCTGCAAGTTCCCGAGAGGCCGGAGAGCTGATCGTTAACGGCGCAGTCAGGCTTTGGAGCCGGCTGCCCAGCTTCACATCTGCTCCCCAGCTGGGTAACACTGGACGCGCTCCTTAGCCTCTCGGTACCTGCGCGTTCACCTGCAATGTGGGGGTGATACTACTGCCTTCCCCCCAGGGTTGCCAAGATCGAAGCAGTTACGACCAAGTGCCTGTCACCTCTGGCACGTAGTAAGAAGCCGTGCTGGCATTTGCACGCCTACTTTCAAACCTCCTTAACTCCCACCTGTTACATTTAAAACTGCAGATGGAATGTGAAAATCTATAACCCACGGAGGCTGAGTTTTGCACACCAGAAAGCGATAGTGCAAGGTCCTGGGTCTCCTCCCCGGGGTGACAGCTGAGTAGGGGCTGCACTGAGCGGGAGCTCATGAGGTGCCAGGGACCTGGTTGCAGGTGATCAGTGGCCAGCAGCTGCCCAAGGTGAACACCACCAAGGAGAATTCCATCGTGGACCCACTGGTGAAAGTGGAGGTCTTCGGCATCCCTGCAGACACGGCCCGGCAGGAGACCAGCTACGTGGAGAACAACGGTGAGAGCCGGGCTACTGCGGGGGAGGAGGCGGAGGAGCAGGGCCGCCGTCTCCCTCCCGTCCTGCCCCCACCTAGCGCGGCTCGCGTCACTGCGCGCCCCTCCACTCGCGGGGAGGCCCCGTGGGACGGTA
>RJWT010055671.1:0-10126 GCA_004365215.1 Cuniculus paca
ACACACACACACACACACCATATTCGAACTGCTGAAAACCAAAAATAAAAAGAAAATCTTGAAGGTAGTTAGAGGGAAAAAGGACCCATTACACACAGATGAACAAAGCTAGGAATTCCAGCAAATTTATCATCAGAAACTGCATCACAAAGATAACATTACACTATCTTTCAAGTGCAAAGGAAAGAAAAACAAAAAGCAAAACAAAACCTCTCTTAACTCAGAATATTATGCTCAGCAAAATCTCTTTCAGAATGGAGAATTAATTACTAGCAGACCAGCACTACAAGAAATGTTAAGAGAAGTCCTCTGAAATTTAATGGAGTTCTGGAAGCAGCAGAAATCATAGCAATGAATTGTGGGTGTACTGTGTATGTAAAATTAAAATGGAGGCTAGGGATGTAGTTCAGTGGTAAGAACACTTGCCTAGTACATTCAAGGCCCTGGGTTCCATCCCTAGACTGAAAAAAAAAAAAGCAAAATACATGACAACAAAGATGTGAAGGTTAGGAGATAAGAATTAGGAATATGGTCTTATGGGATTCTTATACCACACATGAAACAGTATAATAGTATTTGAAAGTAGACTGTCATTAAAGATGTATATAGCAAAGATAGGGCAACTACAAAAAAATAAAGTATAAATAATAAGGCAATAGTGGAGATAAAATGGAGTTATATAAAACAAATGTGAGGAAGATAAAGAGGAAAAAGGAGCAAAGAACAGACAAGACAAATAGGAAACAAGATGATAAGTGTGAATCCAACCATATCAAAAATTACAGTAAATGTAAATGCTAAGATACTGTCAGATCAGTTAAACGAGTAAGAGCCAACAATATATTGTCTATAAGAAAGTCATTTTTTTTTTTTTTGGTGGTACCGAGATCAAACTCACGACCTTGCGCTTACCAGGTAAGCGCTTGAGCCACTGAGCTAAATTCCTGGACCAAGAAAGTCTCTTTAAAACTAAAGACATAGATAGGCGAAAAGTCATTCCTGTTATTATCTGAAAGATTGATTGACAGTATTTTCTACTATCACCCTCACATAATTCTTTTAACTCAGGAGACTCTGTTCTTGGTTACTTTCTGTCTTCTTTTTTACATAGCTACGAACTAAAGCATAAAGACATTTAAAAATCCATTCTACCCCAAGTCTGTTCATTAGTTCTTCTATTATGGGTTAGTCTTTTCTAACTTGCTTAAACATTCCTCTAGTCTTGTGATGTTTGCTGTGTGCGCCAAATTCCGTTGAAGTCCTCTGACCCTTGTCCATTCACTCAGGTCTCTCTCCTGGAAGTCCATCTTCCTAGACTTTTTCTCATAATTAAATATCACCTCCAATTTGCACCTGCTTTTTTCAAGTTTCAGTTTTTAGAATGTTCTGGGTGATGTGTTATCTTTCTGTGGAGGCATGTCCGTGGATCATTTTACTCCTTTGAGTCTCTGGGAAAGCTCATACTTTTAAAAGGGTGATATATCTCTTTTCATTCCCCCAGCCTCTTTTGGAATATCTTTTTATTTTGGCTATTTGTTTCTTTAATACCCCAGGGTTTTTGCTCTTTAAAATGCAAAGTTTATAACTCAGTTAAAAAGAATAGCTACAGGCTGAATTTGGCAGAGGCGAAATTTAATTGGAAAAAAAAATGACTGGTGGATTCCTCGTTAACAGTCAAGCATGATCTGTGGTTTGTTGTTTGTTGTGTGTATACTTTTTTAAAAAAACTGCAGCCAATAAAGATCAATTGTGGCCTATAGGAATCAGATGTGGTCACTTCTCTCAACATATTTTAATCCAACTCAGTTACAGCTGAATGAGTTAGTTTTAAATGAGAAGAGAGAACAGTGGCTTAAAAGATGGAAAGGCTTCTTTAATATTAGGTTCTTAATAGTATAAAAGGGTAATTCCTAGATACTGCTTAGAGCCTTAGAGGTAAAATGTAATTATAAACTAGGTGTGATAGCACACACCTATAATCACTGCATTCTTGGAGGCTGAGGCAGGAGGACTGCAAGTTCAAGCCCAGTTTGGGCAGGTTAGCAAAATTGTGTCTCAAAATTTAAAAAAAGATAGGAAGGTGGACCAGGGATGTAGCGCAGTGCAGAGGACCTGTGTTCAATCCTCAGCACTTCTCTTAAAGAAGTAATTATAGCACTCTCAGATTTTATATTTTTCCATAATAATTCACTGGAAACAAGTTTCCTGGATGTGAGGGTGATCTGGCCATGCCTCTGTTTCCTCATGGATCAGCAGGGTTAATTTGGCTGATCAGGTTGGCTATGAGAGTGCCTCCTCCCTCCCTGTTCTCTTCTTGTATGTTCCTTCTAAAGCTGTGTGCTCAGTGGAAGAGGATGACTTTCCCCAGTAGAGAAGGACCAGTCTTCCACCAAGGGGATGGGAGGAGCTGAACTCGCTGCTAGACCCTTCCCATAAACCCTCAGGATCCATTTGTAGGAGACCGTAGGGTAGTCAGACTTCCAAGGCTCCAGACATACCCAGAAGCAGCACTGCATGTGGCAGTCTGCCTGCCTGAAAAAGAAAGAACTGATAGAGAAAATAAGTTTCCTCATTTACGAATGTGAATAAAATGTTCATTATATTGACAATACAATTCCTAAGATGGTATATTAGGTCCTCTTTCCTGCAGCCAGAATACTTTGATTTAAAATTGCTATTATATATACAGCTAAAGAACGACTTAAAAAACACAATAAAAAGTGTGCCTGTCAGAACAGGGAGGGAGAAAGGTAGGTGGGGAAGTAGAACATAAAAGTAACGATTGAAATGAGTTTCAGGTTTCAAAAGGTGAGAGAGACTCCTGGCCCATAGTGTGCCCTTTGCAATGCATTTTCCTGCTTGTTTTGTTATTCAGGATATTTTATTCAACATAACCTGCCAACCTGTAAAGATTAACCAGGAAGAGAGAAAAGAAAATTCTAAGTGATTTGACTTCTATCCAGGAAACAGCTCATTTATTTAGCATCTGTTAGCTGGAGAAACCCTCAGATTGTGAAAACTCTATGCAGATACTCTGACATACATCCTGTCCTTGCAGCAGATTTCTTCAAGTGGGCTATTGCATTAGTAGACAGTTGCCAGATTTAAAACCCTGTCTGTAAAGTTTAAGTGAGGAAAGATACTTTAATGACACCCTCAACTGTACTTCAGTGAAGAAGGGCCATCAAAAGATCTCAAATCAGTGGAGCGTCAAATAACAGCATTATTGTTCTGTTTACTACCCAGGTGACAGGTGGTAAATAACACTTTCCCTGCAGTTATGAATCAGTGTGTGTGTGTATATATATATATATATATATACTGCCAAGTTCATCTCCCTGAGTCATTATGCTAATGTGGTTTGGTAGAGTTTTCTGGAAGCAGCTGGCCTACGCACTTAGGTTCAGTGGCTGTTTTTCCTTTTTTGCCTGGGAGATAAGGGGCAGCCATGGATACTGTGAGGGGCTGAGGTAGCTCCTGAAGAAGACCTCCTCTGCAGCCCTGAGCTCCACTGTCCCTGCTAGGTCCCCCACCCCTCTTCAGAACCTGGTTCGACTGTCAGCTGCATTCATCAGAAGGCATTGTCTTAGTGTGTGTACAGGGGGAGCAGCTGGTAGACCTACACTCTCACCAGGTAAAGCAGGGGGTTTGCATACCTGAGGACTGAGTCCTGGGAGACTTGGAGTGAGGTGTGTGTGTGTCTGTGTCTGTGTGTGTCTGTCTGTGTCTAGAAGTAGCATTTCTGAAACTTCAGTCTAGGGCCAACTGTGCTGGTTATTTTACAACTGTATGTTCCTGGTGCCATACTTAGTAACTGTGATTCTGTATGTCATTCTGATGCAGAGTGTGCCCTGTGATCTACTGAGTAACTGATATATGTATTACCAAAGGGCTTGTCTTACTTCAGGGACTTTTGATCACTGTACCGATTAGATTAATTTGTTCAATAAATGCTTATTGGATGCATACTCTGTGATAGATACTGAGCTGAGTGTGGAGTTGTAACAGTGAATAAGATTAACATGTTTTTTGTTCTCATGAATGGAGAGACAACAAGAAAACAAGTTTTGAGTATATGATAAGAATTTTCAAGGACACCACAGGGTTCTACAGTACAGTATAGTGGAGGGAGGAGCTGTATTTAAAATAAAAAATGCTCAAGGAAGGTATTTTAGAGGAAGCAACGTTTAAACAAAGACCTGGATTAAAGCGAGCTAGACGTGTGAAGAACAGGCTAGGCAGTATAAAAAACTTGTTAAAAGTCACTGAAGTTTAATAATCCTTGATATGCTTCAAGTGCAGAAAAAAGGGCCAGAGTGACTGCTGTACCTGCAAGCCAGGGGAAGAGAGGTATGAGGTTAGCCAGGGCTGCCCTAGATTATGGTCTTTAAGGACCATGTGAGCATAATCAATTGAGGAGGGTAGGGAATCAGAAGTTTGTTTGGAAAAAGGAGTCTGGAGTCGAGAGAAGAGGCCTCCTCTAGGATATGAAGTTTTGGTGGAAAGCCATCCAAATGGGTAATCTAACCACCTAGGTAGAGGCTGCAGAGAGAGGATTGAGAAAGATCTAGGAAAAAAAAAAAAAAAGACAGAGCTCCTAGGGGTTAGTGGTGATGGGAGGGTAGAAGGAAAACCAGGAGATTGCAGGCTTGTGAAAAGCACAAGAAGAGAATGCTCAAAGAGAAATGATTGACTGTGTTATTGGTGCTGAAAAGTCTATTGCTGTCCAGTATAGTAGCCACTAGCTGCATGTGGCCATGGAGCACTTGAAATGTGACTAGTTGAAATTGAGATGTGCTCTTAAGTGTAAAAAAAAATTACATAGTGGATTGTGAAGACTCGGCATAAAAGAAAATGGAAAATGTTGAGGATTTTAAGTAATGATTACATGTTGAAACTTAGCATTTGGCTGGGTTAAAAAAATTCACTTGCTTCCTTTTATTTTATAAAAATATAGCTACTAGAAAATTTAAAATTATGCATGTGATGTACATTGTATTTACATTGCAGTTTGGTAGCATAAAATTCATTACCTAACTTGATAAGAGTAGATTAAATAATACATAGTCAATTGTTCCTATGCCAGTGATATTAAAGCACCATCATAATAATACCATTTTCCTAAAATTAAATAGTATAACTCACCTCTGGAATTTCATCCAGACTTTTTCAAGTGTGTGACCTAATGATTTCATATTAATTGACAACATAGTCTGTTTAAGTCAGCTTTCAAATATATTTTAAAAAGATTTTAACCTTTTTTTATTATTTCTTTTTTATTTAGATTATTGATTTTGTTTTGTTTCTTTGCACATCTATCCAGGAAACTTCATGGTGTTATGGTCAACTTGCCGCACAACGGTGTTCAAATCTGTCACCAACAGGTTCATTAAAAACCTGGCCTGCTCAGGGATTTTTGCCAGCGTGGTCTGTGTGCCCTTCGACATCATCCTCAGCACCAGTCCTCACTGTTGCTGGTGGATCTACACCATGCTCTTCTGCAAAGTCGTCAAGTTTTTGCACAAAGTCTTCTGCTCTGTGACTATCCTCAGCTTCCCTGCCATTGCTTTGGACAGGTGAGATCCGTTAGCCAGGGACTCAACGTTTATAAGTGCAGTGAACAATGAGCCTTGTGCAACAAATGATGAACTAGAAATGTTTCATACGCTGATTTTTAATCCACTGTGGTCAGCAGAAAGAGAACAAATGTTCAAAACAGAGCCTCACCAGGGGGATTGCTGCAAGTTCAAGATCAGCTGAGCTACATAGGGAGACCTTGTCTCAAAAAAAAAAAAATGCCTCACAAGGGATACAGTGATTGAAATACAGTCATGGAAAATAAGACCCCTGAGAAAAGATTTGGGGAGAGTTACATTGTGACACTGCAGAAGTCAAGTTATTGGATCATGTTGTCACTTCAGCTTGGCTGGAATTGGCATTACATTGTGATTTGAAGTAGATTGCTCATCTGATTTATACCTCTGCAATTAGGATTTTTTGGTACAACATGAAAACATTTCTGGAAGAACAAGGGAATAATTCAGTAGTTATTTAACTAATGATGGCCAGCCTGTGCTTGCATCACATGTGTCTCAGCTTAGGAGTTTATCCTCCCTACTGTCTCCCTGCCAGCCGCTACCATGGTGTTGCTTTCTCTTTGATGTCTGCACAGGTGGCTTTTGGTGCCCCTTGTTCTGCTGCTGCGTCCAGTAGAGCCATCATCTCCTTTTTGAAAAATGTTGGTGTGCATGTCTTTCTTCCTACTGAATGCAGAGACATCCCTGCGTATCTTTGCATGTGTGAACCTAGGTCCTGGCACCAGACAGGTACAGAGGTGGTGGTCAAGAATACTGGTCACACATGTTGTACTGGCCCCACGCGTGAGTGATGGTTACCCTGATTGGGAAGACAACTCCAGCATTAGCTAGTAGCAGAGATGGGGTTTATATGAAGGAACTGACCATATGGCTGCTGGCTGGTGGCAGTCCTTCATGATACATGTGGTTCTCAGGTCTGAAGAATTATTCTGTTCTCCCAAATCACTGGTGATATTAAAGTAAAGTGCACTTAACATTCTGTTTAGGGATTATAGAATGATCAAGTTAAAGCTTGGAAGGAACTATTGTTTGATCTGATTTTAATAAAAATTTAATTATGCAGGCATTTTAGACTTACTAATTTCTCTCATAGTTACTATGAGAACAATGGCTGTTGATCAGGAATATTGTTTGTTAGTGGGACCTTTTCGGGATCTATCTTTCATTTGGGGTTCTGCCCTGAGCGGTTTTAAATACTAACAGTATACAATTTATAGACAGTGGTGTGAATCTGCTTGGGATATTTGTGCTAGTGCCTTTGAATGTTTCTAAAAATTCTCCTGAAGCTTTTCTACTCCATGTAAAATGTTTACAAGTTACCTTTAAATTGAAAAATATATGTCTTTATAGCAGGTGGAGACATCCTTTATATGGAGGACACTGTTGGGTTTAATCCTGGTGGCAGTAGTTATAAGGCTATGGATTGAATTTATGTACTTGTTTTTCTCCTAGAGAATCTTCAGGGTCACACTGAGAAAAGACTTTTTACCTACCCATTTGGAAAGTGTGTGTGTGTGTGTGTGTGTGTGTGTGTGTTTAGTGGTACTTCTCATTGCATACCAGCGTCCTTAAAATTTAAAATCTGGCTTCTTGGATTCCCCCAGTGGTTCCCTATCCTAGACCAAATGAAAGAACCTAGCTCTTTCATCCTCTCACCTGGTGACTTAGAGTCCCCTAACCTTACAGAGTATCCTTTGAGAAATCTATTTCTTTTGTGTATCCTGCAGGTACTACTCAGTCCTCTATCCACTGGAGAGAAAAATATCTGATGCCAAGTCTCGGGAACTGGTGATGTACATCTGGGCCCATGCAGTGGTGGCCAGCATCCCTGTGTTTGCAGTGACCAATGTGGCTGACATCTATGCCATGTCCACCTGCACAGAAGTCTGGAGCAACTCCTTGGGCCACCTTGTGTACGTCCTGGTCTATAACATCACCACAGTCATTGTGCCTGTTGTTGTGGTGTTTCTTTTTCTGATCCTGATCCGCCGGGCCCTGAGTGCCAGCCAGAAGAAGAAGGTCATCATTGCAGCACTCCGGACGCCACAGAACACCATCTCTATCCCCTATGCCTCCCAGCGGGAGGCCGAGCTGCATGCCACCCTGCTCTCAATGGTAATGGTCTTCATCCTGTGTAGCGTGCCCTATGCCACCCTGGTAGTCTACCAGACTGTGCTCAATGTCCCGGATACCTCCGTCTTCTTGCTGCTCACTGCCATTTGGCTGCCCAAGGTCTCTTTGCTGGCAAACCCTGTGCTCTTTCTAACTGTGAACAAATCCGTCCGCAAGTGCTTGATAGGGACTCTGGTGCAGCTGCACCATCGGTACAGTCGGCGTAACATGGTTAGCACAGGGAGTGCAGTGGCCGATGCCAGCCTGGAACCCAGCATGCGCTCAGGCAGCCAGCTCCTGGAGATGTTCCACATTGGGCAGCAGCAGATCTTTAAGTCCACAGAGGATGAAGAAGAGAATGAAGCCAAGCACTTTGGCTCAGCTGACTTGCAGGCCAAGGAGGTAGTTACTACCTGCCTGGAGGGAGAGCAGGTGGCACCTCATGTACCACCCCCAGGGACAGTGGACTCTACATCCCAGGTGGTGCCAGCTGGCCCTGTGGAGCCTGACACATTCCCTGACAAATATTCCTTGCAGTTTGGCTTTGGGCCTTTCGAGTTGCCCCCTCAGTGGCTGTCAGAGACCCGAAATAGCAAGAAGAGGCTACTTCCACCCTTGGGCAACACCCCAGAAGAACTGATCCAAACAAAGGTGTCCAAGGGCAGGGTGGAGCGGAAGATGAGCAGAAATAATAAAGTGAGCATTTTCCCAAAAGTGGATTCCTAGCAAGGACTTTAAATTTCTGGAACCACAGGGAGCTTCTATATTCCTGCCCTCCTTCACTGTGGCCATATGAACTGTGTGATTTCATTGTGACCCACTGTAGGGTGTTTCTTCCTATATGGAACAAATACTTTTGAATGAAAGAGAAGTTATGTAAAATCAAATATCCTTATTATTGTGGGAGTATCTATATTTATCTCAATGGTCGTGTGCTTGGTTAAGTCCACGTTCTTCTCTGAGGGATGAAAGCTGGGCACTTTGGAACAGGTCTCAGGGTAGGTGTTCTGTGTGCATTTTCTCGGGTTTCCTCATTTCCCTGGGATCAGCAGAGAACATAAAGAAAAGAGGCCCCTGAGTTCAAAGAGAGTAGAGATCCTCAAAGGCAGGGACCAGTGGGTGACCTGTTGGGAACTAGGGTGCACAGCAGTAGACGAGTAAAGCTTCATGTGTATTTACAGCTACTCTCCACGCTGGGAGTCACCCGCGGGGCTCTGCCTCCCCGAGTGTGAACCCACTGTGAACTGCACAGCTCCACCTTGGTTGTGTGCTCCTCTAGATCATCCCGTACCCCACTCTCACACTCCTGTGTGTGGAAAGGTTGTCTTCCCCCAAACAGGACCCTGGTGCCAAGAAAGTTGGGGACCACTGCTGTAAGAGAAGCCCAAGATAATTATGCAGTGAAGCAGCCAAAAAAGAAGATACTTGTTTAGGTAACAAATATAAGAAATAGGGGAAGCTTTTTTATTGAGGAGATAGGGTAATGATGTCGGTCAGCATTTCTCTGGAAGCTCCACCCATTATGACTTATATTCCCCTGCTGCCCTTCATTCCTTTCTCTGGAACGTGAGTAAGGAAGGACTGTTTCATCCTCGTGTGGCAGACATGGCAATGGATGTGCTCAGGGCTAAGGGAGACTTGTCCTTGACTATCTTGACATTCTCTTGGCCTCCCAAAGCCCCAGGAAGAGCATTTGGACCTCCAGCCATGGTCAGTGTCAAATGGAAAACACTGCAAGCACTTTACTGTGATCTGTTCCTTAAACTACATTTTTTATATGAACGAAATGTTTAGAGGTGGGAGAAACAAGTGTGAGAAATGCTCATGGCACTGTGGTCTACTTCTCCTGATCTCGCAAGAAAGGTGCTATGTTACAATCTGTGTGAGTAAAATATACTGGAAAAACCACCTTACACAAATTTTTGGAATTATAAGGTGGTTAGAAATGCAAAATTAGCATGAGCTGGGTCTGTTGGAAACATCAAGCTAAATTACCTGAATGGAAAGGTTGTCTGAAAGACTGGCAAGTCTGTGTGTGGTCCAACTTTGGTTCTCAGAGACAGAGATGGACAGAACAAGAAGATGGAATTCTTGTAAACTGCCAAGGCAACACCCAGCCCAGGTGAGCTCTTCACCTCCTTCTTCCCAAGGAAGTTTCAGTAGGAACCAGAGTATATGGAGGAGGGAGGGCAGTGTCCATAGCTCACTGGTCCCAGGGAGTGGCTCCAACACGTGGTTTGAGTTCGCTTTGGAATGGATCTCACCAGGCTGAATTCAAACCAAACATTTTATCCTTAATGAGGGCAAATCAAGTGCCAGCCTCTTTTTTCTAGGGCAGTGATGGCGAACATTTTAGAGCTTTCAGTGATAACAAACAGCTCTGGCACACATGCTATAGGTTCACAGCCATTGCTCTC
>RJWT010055672.1:0-10111 GCA_004365215.1 Cuniculus paca
CAATGATCCTCCTATCTCAGCCTCCTGAGTGCTGGGATTACAGGTGTGTGCCACCAGGCCCAGCTTACCTCGTGCATTTCTATCAGCATTGTGGTCTTCTGAGCTCTGATCAGAATCTTGCATCAAGATTGGCTCACAGTATTCTAGGCTCTGCTTCTTTAGCTAGCATCTCGAGACTTTTCCCAACTCTTTTCTCAGGCCAATTTCAAAAGCTTTGGAACCACATGGCAGATAGCATCACAGCAGTGACCTTACTTCTTTGGTGCAAAAATCTGTCTTAGAGCCAGGCCTGGTGGCACACGCCTGTAATCCCAGTACTCAGGAGGCTGAGACAGGAGGATTGTTGTGAGTTTGAGACCAGTCGGGGCTACAAAGTGAATTCAAGGCCAGCCTAAACAGCATAGCAAGACCCTGTCTCAAAAAAGACAAGGACTGGGGATTTAGCTCAGTGGCCTAAGCACCTGCCTGGCAAGTGCAAGGTTGTAAGTTTGATCCCCGGTGCTGCAAAACAAACAAAAAAACATTAAAAATCTGTCTTAGTTACTTTGTCATTGCTGGGACAAAATACCTGACACCCACAAGTTAAAGGAGGAAAGGCAGAGGAGAAATAGTTCATGGTGTGGCAGGTAGGAAGCAGGGCATTCCTTCTTCTTTCCCTTTTTAATTCTATCTAGGTTGCAAGCCTACTGATTGGTACCAACCATACCCAGAACTATGGTAAACCATCAGTAGGCTAATCTAGTATCACACATCCATGATCGAGTAACTACCAAAAGCCCTACATATGGGCACATGAGGCTTTGAGGGGACATCTAGATGTAAGCCATAACATTGCCTAAGGTCACACAGCCTGAATCACAGTGTTAGAACCATACTAAAATTTGTAACCATACTAGGTGATTCACACAATTTAGAGGAAAGTTGAGAGATGAGCAAAAAAGTGTGATAACCCAAGTCGCAGGAAGCCCAGCAGAACTACAAAGTTCAGTTGATGTTACACAGATTCAGCGCAATCCCATCAAAATTCCAACAGCAAATCTCACAGAATTGGAGAAAATCCTGAAATTCATCTGTAACCAAAAGAGACCTAGAATAGCAAAGGCAAAGCAGGGGGCATCACAATCCCTGACTTGAAATTATACTATAAAGTTACTGTGATAAAAACTGTGGTACTGGCAAAAAACAGACCTGAAGATCAATGGAACAGATTAGAAGATGCAGACACACTAAGCCACCTTATCTTTGACAAAGGTGCCAAATACATTCACTGGAAGAAAGATAGCCTCTTTAATAAATGGTGCTGGAAAAACTGGCTCTACACATGCTGAAGATTAAAATTGGACCCATTATCTTTCACCACACATTATGCTAAAATTGGAATGGATCAAAGACTTTAATATTAAAACAAACATTAAATCTGCTGGAAGACACAATAGGTAAAACTCTTGAAGACATCAGTGTAAGCAAAGACTGTGAGCAAAATCCCATTGCACAGGAAGTGTCACAAAGAATCAATAACTGGGATCTCATCCTATTGAAAAGCTTTTGCACAGCAAGAGAAACCACCAACAGAATGAAGAGACAACTCACAAAGTGGGAGAAAATGTTTGTCAGCTGTACCTCAGACAAAGGATTACTATCGAGAACATAAAGAACTCAAAAAAATCAGGCCTCCCAGATTTGAGGACCCAATCCAAAAATGGGCATCTGAGATGAATTCATACTTCTTAGATGAAGAAATACAAAGAGCAAATAAATATGTGAAAAAGCATTCAACATCACTGGTCATTTGAAAGATGCATCTCACCCCAGAAAGAATGGCTATCATCAAGAAGTCCACCAATAACAAATTCTGGAGCAGCTGTGGGGGGAAAGGAACCCTTCGCCACTGTTGGTGAGAGTGTAGACTGGTACAACCACTCTGGAAATCAGTGTGGAGATTCCTCACAAAACTAGGACTGGAGGTCTCATTCAACTCAGCTACCCCGCTTCTGGGTATCTTCCCAAAAGAATTAAAAACATCATACCACAGCGATATATGTGCACCCATGTTTATGGAAGCACAATTTGTAACAGCTAGATCTTGGAAATAACCTAAATGCCCATCTACTGAGGGATGGATAAAAAACATGTGGTTCTTTTATACAATGGAGTACTACTCAGCCATAAAGGATAAACTGGAGACTTACAGGTAAATGGATGCAACTTGAGATCATACTCATAAGTGAAATAAATCAGACACACGTGTAAACATCCTATTGTCTTGCTAGTGTGAGAGCCTTAAAGAAACTATATATATATACATATATATGTGTATATATATATATGTATGTTATACTACTGATTTCTTTGAGTTCATTGAAGAGAAAGATTTGTGCTGGTATTGTTCAAACAGTTGAATGCAGATGTCTTGTTCTCTGAGTGAATGAATTGGGGATGACAATGTGCAATGTGTGTATCATTGTTGCCCCCAATGTGTTTTAAAATTTTTTTTCTCTTTGAAATCAAATGGATTTGAAAAATTAAATAACTTTAGTTTTAACTGATAAAAAAAATAAACAACAAAGCTCAGCTCACTGGGGGTGTAGCTCAGTGTAGTGTGCTTGCCTAGCATGCAGAAGACCCTGAGTTCAATCCCTCGTACTACAGGAAAAAGAAAAGCAAAATCAAGTGGGAGCATCTGTGTAGTTAGTCGGCCTCATTTTATGTGTCAGGGTTCTAGCTGTTAAGAATTGAAGAGAATATGGCCTGCATGGTTTCCATATTAGCCCTACTTGCCACTGAGACTTACACAAGCAAAGATTCCCCCCATGTGGGAAGAGTATTTGGATGCTGGACAACACTGATAGAAAGGGCCAGTATCTACTGTACCAGCCATGGACCTGTGTAGATGTCGAAGTGCATTTTGCTGCAGACTGGTTAAGCTGGGGAGCTGTGCTTTCCTTAAGCTGACTGGTTTTTCCTGAGACCAAGATCTGCTTATCAGAGTTAAACAGGACTTTCAGGCCATACTCAAAATACAGGAGTTTTCACACAAGGACCATTGACTGTTTCTGACTTTTTTTCCCCCTACAAAAACTGACTACTACATAGGTAAGTGATCAGCAGAACCAGACAGATTTTAGGTGAAATCTGAGAAGGGAACATACAGATAATGTACCTGCAGTGAAAGCCCTCTCCAATTTCTGGTTAATTGAGCCTCAGAGTGGTATTTTTAGACCTTGAATTTGCATGTTGCCAGGCAGTGTTTCATGGCAGCTTTATCCAGTTAACCATATTAAAACGTTTTCTTCTCATGAGAGAGAGAAAAAAAATTTTCTCCACATGTCTTTGTCCTTCTCCCAGACTCTTTGTCTTAAGACTAGAGATCATATAGTTTTTATATCTTTAATATCTAGTATTATGCATGGCATAGTATGATTGACTAAATTTTAAAAAATACTTGAATGATTGACTAAATTTTCCTTAGTCATCTTTCTAAAACTGAATTGGTTCTTATGAAATAATGGGAATTTATAGTATATATGCTTGAAATATTTTATAACTTTTATAGATTAAAAAATTTTTTTTTAAATTCTAAATTTTCAATAGGAGGAACCGTTGACATTCTCTCTGCTTTTGTTGTCACAGGTGTTCCAGGACTTGGGGACTGAAGTATTGTCTGGTGCTGCTGAGGGCTACAACATCTGTCTTTTTGCCTATGGACAGACAGGCTCTGGGAAGACGTATACCATGTTGGGGACCCCAGTGAGTCTTTGCACTGTCATGAGCTACCTCTGAAACTGCATCTTGTATTGTCCTTGCCAGTGTGACACAACATGATTTCCATAGTCAGTCAAACTTTAGCAAGATTTACTTGAGCCCTCTTCTGTACTTAAAATGAACTTTTCACCACTGTAATTCCAAGGTAAGCTTTGAATAATTAATTCCTCTTTCTTAGACTCTAAGGGAACCTTAGAATTTTATAGTACTCTTTGACAAAGGAGTCCTTGTCAAACTGACTGAATTTTTATATTATTTCCAAGTTGATCACTTGAAGTTTCTTAACACCTTTGATCTGGATAGACCTGAACTGAATCTTTAGTTCAGGTCTATCCAGACTGGGTCTGGGCATAGATGAGATTAGCCCAGTTCAAAGGTTACATATGTGAGATCTGTATGTAAGAAGGAAGCATGATTGGGAACTGTCAAAAGTAAGTAGGGTTTAATAAAGGCCTTCTTACTCACTGAAAATTAGAAGGGAAGCATTCTGTAAGAATACTTCTTGTTGAGCTGGGTATTGTGGCACATGCCTGTAAGCTCAGTACTTGGGAGGATGAGGTAGGAGGATCGCCTTGAGTTCAAGGCCAGCCTGAGTACATATTCGAGTTCAAGGCTAGCCTGTACTACATATGAGACCCTGTCTCAAAAAGCAAACAAACAAACAAAAAAACACCAAAAAACAAACAAACAAACCAAAACCCACCCCCACAAAAACTTCTTGTTTTAGGTTCAGAAGTATCCTAGAGAGATGAACTTATAGAGTGGGTAGCAAATGACACTATCCAGTGATGTTCCCTAGGACACTATTCTTCCTAAAAGTTTATCCTGCTGCCTTTGATCCCACTCATTGCTTGCTTTGTGCTTGTTTAGTGTGGTTTTGCATACTTGAAATTCAAAGAAGAAATTATTTCTTAATCCAGGGAGCACAAAGCCCTTAAACTGGATATAAGATGGAGAAAGAAGCTACTTCTCTCTGGATATATATTTTACAGCCCCCATGTCCTCTAATCCTCTAGTGTTTAGGGATAAGAGGTAGAGATCTTGAGGACACTATAGTAAAGTGAGTTTATTCAAGAAGGTTGTCACCTTCATTGCATGAAGGCACATGTCTAGCTTTGCTAACTTCTCCACCCTCTATGTTAGGGCAATAATTTTCTTCTCATCAGTGCTTTATTCTTGCAAGTGTCTCTCAGTTTTTTTTTCTTTTTTCTTTTTTTTTTTTCTTGTTTTTGCTTTTTGAGATAGGTTGTCACTATGTACAGGCTGGCTTTGAACTCACTATGTAGTGATCCTGCCTTAGCCTCCCCAGTGCTGGGATTACAGGCATGTGCCACCACACCCGGGTTCGCAAGTATCTCCTAATAATTTGGGCACCTAAATCTTCCGTATACTTTAGTGAAGCCTCCTGATGTAGAAGGGCTAGTGGTAAAGAGCCACAGACCCATCGTTCATCCTGAGGGGGTTTCCAGGATATTGGGAGGAGGGGGCCACTGCTCAGAGTAAACAGTAATGCTTTTCTTTCTTCTGTTCTCCAGGCCTCTGTTGGGCTGACACCACGGATATGTGAGGTATAGACTCACTTGATTGAGTTCTGTAAAGTAGGTCTCCTTTGTCTACTCCTTTCAGTGAGATTGCTCTCCTTTGGTCTGTGCAGGGTCTGTTCATCAGAGAGGAAGCCTGTGCCTCATTACATTCTTCTTGTAGGATAAAAGTGAGGTAAGAGCCCATCAAGCTCCAGGATCTGAAATGTTCCCTATTTCTAGTCCCAATTTCAGTATGTTTAGCTGTTCTCCCTTCTTCCAGAGTCATCAGAAGGATAGAGAAAAGCCACAGCAGAAAGCTTTTGCATTACCAGCAAGATGAGGAACATAATAGGTTCTTGGGTTATAGGAAACTTAATTTCCTTCCTGTGGACTTAACAAGCAGTTCTTTCTGTGGCCCTGCTTACTTTGACTATCTCATTTCCCTTTCCTTCACTTTTTGTGTTAGTCAGCTTTTTGTTACTGAGACCAAATACCTGAGAAAATCAATTTAGAGGAGGAAAGATTTATTGTGGCTCCCAATTTCAGAGGTTTCGGTCCATAGTCTGCTGGCTCTACTGCTTTCAGACCTGTGGCAAGACAGAGGCATCATGACAGAAGGGTATGGCAGAATAAAGCTGGTTTCTTCATGATAGCCAGGAGTAGGGGGCAGGCACCAGATTGAGAAGGGGCCAGGACAGGATGTAGTGTCCAAGGACACACTCCCATGACCCACTGTGAACTCATCAGTAGACTAATCCATTGATGAGGTTAACACATTTATGATTTAATCACTTCCAAATGCCCCACTGCTCAACACAGGAGGCTTTGGGGGGACATCTTAGATCCAGACCAAAACAGTTACTATATAGTTTCATGTCAGCTTTTGAGACTTCTCTTCCCAAGTTCCTAGTGGGCTGTTCTGTAAGGAAGTAGTTCTCACACTATAGTTCCCACATTTGAGCTGGCTTTTCCAAGATAAACCCTGCGTGTCATTTGTTTGTTAAGTGTTCAGTGTCCTTTAAAAAATCAAGATGTAGGGTTTAAGGATGTAGCTCAGTGGCACAGCATCTGCCTAACAAGTGCAAGGTCCCAAGTTTGATTCCCAGTACAAATAAATAAATAAATAAATAATCAAGATGTATTTCACCTCCCATAAAATGCAGTTACCAGCCAGGTGTAGTGGTGCATACCTATGTAATCCTAGCTACTTAGAAGGTGGACGCAGGAGGATCCCAAATTTGAGGTGACAGGGCAATTGAGTGAGACCTGTCTCAAAATCAATAAAGGTGCTGGTCGTGGTGGTACATGCTCGTAATCCCAACACTTGGGAGGCCGAGGCACAAGCATCACCACAAGTTAAGGCCAATCTGGGCTACATAGTGAGACTCTATCTTAAAAAAAGAAAAAGAAAAAAGATGAGAACTGTTCTGCTCACAATAGGGTTAATTGCTGGAGTCTGTTTTTTTGAGACAATGTCTTACTATGTAGCTAGCTCAGACTAGCCTTAAACTGATGATCCTCCTCAGCCTCCTGAATGCTCGGATTAGAGGACTATGCTACCATGCCTGGTTATGGATTTGATTTTTTTTCTGGGGGATTCGATCCAAGACTTTCACATCGAACTACACTCTCACCCTTACCTCACCCTCCTTTTTTTAAATTTTGAGGCAGGGTCTTGCTAAGTCACTAAATTGCCCAGGCAGGGCTTCAATTTATAGTCCTCCTGCCTCATCCTCCTAGAGTGCTTAGATTACAGGCGTGCACCACTGTGCCCTGCTGGGACTGGATCTTTTTAACTTAGCTTCCCTCATTGTTTAGTAGTGGCCCTTGAGCTACATTTATAGAACAATCACATTTAGAAGGATCACATTTAAAAGTCTGATCAGGCCACTATCTGGTGACAGAATACCCTAAAAATCATATGAAATAGCCCTGGAGGCTAATCTTAGTTTGGCACAGAAATCAAAGCCAGCACTTTTATGGTGACCGCCAATGCTCAAACCCATGGAGAAAAATACTTAAGGGGAAACTCTGGTTTAAGATCTTAGATTGGAGCCGGAAGTGGTGGCTCACGCCTGTAATCCCAGCACTTGGGAGGCTGAGACAGGCAGATCATTGTGAGTTCGAGACCAGCCTGGGCTACAGAGTGAGCTCAAGGCCAGCCTGAATGGCATAGTGAGACCCTGTCTCAAAAACAGGGCTGGGGAGGGCTGGGGATCTAGCTCAGCGGTGTAAGCGCCTTCCCAGCAAGTGCAAGGTCGTGAGTTCAATCCCCGGTGCCGCAAAAAAAAAAAAAAAAAAATGGATTTGAAAAAAAGGGAAAAAAAAAAAGAACCTGTAACCTTCTAAAATTTTTAAAAAAGAATTTTAAAACATAGTCTTCCAATTATTAGCTTAGTAATTTTCTTTCTTTTTTTAAAAATTTAATTGCATTGCCTTTGTCTCTTTCACTAGTTTCCTGGAAATCTATAATGAACGTGTACGTGATCTGTTGAAGCACTCTGATCAAAAAAAGTCCTATACCTTGCGGGTCAGGGAGCATCCAGAGATGGGACCCTATGTACAAGGTGAGCTACTGTGTGCTGGAAGTCTGAGACCAAACTGGGTTCTGGGAAGCTCTCCTAATGTTCCCTAATGCATTGCACAGGTGTGTAGTAAGTACTCAACCATACGCTAGCCATGCACAGAACACTGGATAGAAAAGATAAGGTCCTGCCCTTACCTGGGTGGGAAAGCTTATACCCAGAAACAGATACTTAGTTGGAAGTTGTGATAAAATGTAATAAAAATATAAATGGATAGAATGATAGAAAAAAACCTTGGAAGGTATAGGAAACTGTCCTGCATGGTGTTAAGGGAAGCTTCTCTCAGAGGCAGTATTGAAAGCTAAGGGCCGTCAAGGAACCAGTCCCGTGAGGAGTGGCACAGTGAGGGGAGTAGAGAAGCCAGTGTGGCCAAAGTATGATGAGTGTGGGTGTGGGGAAGGCAGCCTAGAACAAGTTGGATCTATCTGCAGGTGCCACGGCTGGCAGATCTTGCCTGTTTCCTAGGTCAGTCAGTCTCCCTTCTGGGATACTATCCCTTCCACATGTGGCCCTTGTCAGGAGTGTGGAAAGATGGTGAGATGAGGGGCCTGGGGCAGGCTCTGGTATGCTTCCTCATCTGTCTTAATTTGTTAAATTACGTCCTACTGAGGATCGTTGCAAGTTCGAGACCAGCCTGGGCTATAAAGTGAGCCCAAGGCCAGCCTTAACTGTGTAATGACACCCTGTCTCAAAAAGACAAAAAAAAAAAATTATGTCCTACTATTACCTGTATTTCCCTGAAAATAAAACTGGTTCTTATATTAATTTTTGCTCCAAAAGACGCAGGAGGGCTTATTTTCAGGGGATATCTTGTTTTTCATGTGTAACAAGCTATATTTATACATTTATTCATGTACAGGAAAAATGTTTATTCAAATACAGGCATGTGATCATCTTCTGGAACATCGTCCTGACTCCCCAAACCCTGAATTCCAGCCTGAATCTTGTGCAGCTCCATTTCCTGTAGAATCATTGACACAAATCTCTCAAGTTCAGTACAGCGCTCCTTAAATGAGCACTTCCTGGGCTGGGGATTTAGCTCAGCCGGTATAAATGCCTGCCTGGCAAGTGCGAGATTGTGAATTCAGTCCCCAGTGCTGCAAAAAAAAAAAAAAAAAAAAAAAAAAAAAAAAAAAAAAAAAAAAAAAAAAAAAAAAAAAAAAACCAAAAAGAAAGAAAAAAAAAAGAGCACTTCCTGTCCATGTAGCCTGCCCTTCCATGTAGTACATTGGCAACGCAGCTGTCAGTGGTTTTATCCCATGCATTCTGCACCCAAGTCACGACCTCTTGCACACTGGGCTTCCCAGAGTTTCCATTAAATCAGGCGTTAATCGAAGACTTACGAGACATGAGTGGCAACAAAAATGATATTTAACGATGACGGTCCACACAAAAATGATGAAAAATGGCAGGGACCAAAATTCAGAAAATGTTTCGTTATTTTACATGAGTGCATTAAGTGCATTTATTACAACACATGATTTTTTTGTTTTTGTTTTTTTGTGTTTTTTTGCAGCACCAGGGATCGAACTCATGACCTTGTGCTTGCCAGGCAGGTGCTTAGGCCACTGAGCTAAATCCCTGGCCCTTTTTTTTGTTTTTTTTTTGATGTGTTGAATTGTGAACATTCATATTAGAAACAGCCACATCCATTCATTATCAGGTGTGCATGTTATTCTTGCATTGTGTCTGTATTCTGATTGGTCATTTGGCAAGTCTTAAGTTCATCTGTTTACACAGCTGTTTACCTCCGCTCCAAAGGCACCCATGTTACAAATACTTAATTATAATTTTTATTACCATTTAAGTACTAATGTCAATAATATTTATATTTAATTATGTACTATATTAATGTTTTATGATTCAATATGTCATTTATTGCAGTAGACATACTAAATGTGTCTGTCTGGCTGATGATCTTATTTTTGGGGTATAGCTTATATTACTAGCATCCTGAAAAATCATTCTAGGGTTTATTTTTCTAGTTAGGTCTTATTTTCAGGGAAATACAGTAAGTAGGAACAGTTAGGTTCTTGTTTTTTTTTTTTTTTGCGGCACCGGGAATTGAACTCATGATCTTGCGCTTGCCGGGCAGGCGCTTAGACCGCTGAGCTAGATCCCCAGCCCCGTTTTTGAGACAGGGTCTCACTATGCCGTTCAGGCTGGCCTTGAGCTCACTTTGTAGCCCAGGCTGGTCTCGAACTCACAACGATCCACCTGTCTCAGCCTCCCGAGTGCTGG